>VMDR010002311.1:0-95221 GCA_007922815.1 Macrotus californicus
GACTATTATAACAAAAGAAATGTTGGGCTCCCCAGACATATTTAAGATCAGAGGTCACATGATATTTCTTGCATTCCCAATGTAATAAGACCACATTTATAAATTATATTGAGTAAATAAACAACATATTCACACTGAAAGTTAACCTATGTATATCTCCAAATGAGAAAAGTGCAAAATACTGGAATTAACAAAAATAAGTACATATATGAAATAAATATAAAAAATCAATAATTCTGTAAGAAGCCTGTGTTTATGTAAAAATTTAGAGCAAATATCACAGTAAAATAGAAACCAAAACTTGAAAAACATTAAAACTAAGTAACATAAGAGAGGAGTTGAAAAAAATCTAAAATCTTACCAAATATTACTTAAAAATCACTTCTAAAAAATAAGACAGTATTTCCGGCATCCTGCTACTGGGACAGTGGTCATAGAAATGGTCTGACACTCTATCCAATTTACTAACATGGGAAAATTGTACTGCCTTCTAACTGTCCATGGAACAGCAATCTGATCTAATCAAATCTTTCTCCCTTTTTTCAGTGAGAGCTCTTTAAGTCTTGAGGATCCACATAATTGTCATTTTGGTGTATCGCTTTTTTCATGTCTCAATGGCACCTATCCCCTTACAATTTACTATGACAGTAAATATTTTCTCTTCGACTTCTTGGCTAGCCTTCAATAAAGGCTTTGAAGAAACCAGGTTGCAAACACCTTTGTTTACTCACTCGTAAGTAACACAGACCTAGAACAGCCCCAAAACAGATGAAATAAGTGATTGTTAAAAAAATGAAACTTGATGCCATGTCTTTCCTTACATTCTTCTCTATTTTTCCGCTTACAACTATCTTCGTCACCTATTTTTTCCTCAGGTTCTTATGAATGAAATGCACTCACACTTTGGAGAAACAATTTCAGGGTAGCCAAGTTTCTGGTTAAACCTCTCGTTCTTAGAAGTCAGTGTCCTTTATTTACCACCCACTGTGTCTTACTTGTTCTCAGGCTTTATAGAGTCTTTTCTTTTCTAGCTATATAAGTAATTCTTATTGTATAACTTCTTTAATCAACAGGAATACATTTCTGTAGTTTGATCTAATTCTCTTCTGGAAATAATCTGCAGTCCCCATGCAGACATTGTCAATGCATTTTCAGCAGAAACGATCATCATGTTCAGGATAAGTGGTAAAACCTCAAATTCAAAACCTTTACCTCAGATTCTGGTGCCCACTTTCCACACAATCATGGATGGCAACATCGCACCCATTCTGGCAGGAAATATAAAACTGGCACATGACCAGCATTCCCATATGAGTCTTATTCTTAGAAGATTGGAATACCTCTATTGATGCTCACAAGTGTCCTGGTTAGTGCCATCATTAATTTCACGTCAGTGAAGTGAGTTTTGGAGTTTTACTGTCACCCAAAGAATCCCAAGTGCAGAAACCATACTGAGACATAGGAGCCCTGAAGGTATCTCCTCCATAAGGTAGGGTCTGTGTGGACTAAAGCAGATACTGGGTATCTGAGAACCTCCATTTATTTTTCACAAGCACGTGGGGCAGAAGGTCACAGGACTGACTAGCCAGCGGATGGTGCCCTCAGGTGACAACTAATGGTATAGCCACTACTTCTTGAATAAGAACCAAAACCAGGATCAAGGCTTCTCTTTACCCCTCTTTTACATAGGCAGAAACTGAGGCCCATAGAGTGTGTCGCTTTCCTGTAATCATAACAATGGTCACTAATCCAAGCTTTAAATTCAGGTTGCATGGCCCAAGGTATGGGGAGTCTAATCACTAAACTCTTCCCTTGGACTTCTAGGAGGGCCTTGCCCTCAAGAAATACTTGTGCATCCTCATGCCACCCAGTTCACCTTCAAATCCTGTTCCAGCCCAGCAAACCACAGATGATGGACCATAAAAATGGGTGAACACTAAAAAGCAAGGCTTTTTATTACATTACTAAATGTGTGAACTTATAAAAGTGATTAAGTGTGTAAATAATGCAGATTATTCCTTCAAATATATGATATATACCTACTGCATTGTGTACAGCAAGAAATCCAAATAATTTGAAAATATTTTCCACTATTAAAAACTATTATTCAAAAAAACAATTTTTCATAAAGCAAAAAATACTTGTTATTCACGGAGTGAAAATAGGTGATATTGCAACATGTGTCTTTGCTGTTTACCTCTATTTGTTAAAGGAGAGTAGCCAAAATTAATAAAAGATTTGGTAAGTTATGTGAGCACACATATTACTAAAAACACATCAGTAGAATATACATACACACCTGTAAAAATGCTGATCATAAATCCTTAGGGAAATGCAACTAAAAAAACAGAGAGAGCATGATGAACATATGAAAAGAGCTAACATTTATAATTATTAAAAGAAGATTCTGTTAGAGTGGGGAAATGCAGCCCTCATACACTATGAATAAGAATGCATAAAGTCAGTCACAATTATTTTAGATGTACTTTGTTAAGTTCTTCAAAAGTTAAACAATCAACTTCTGAGACATGTCTGCACTGTGAACATAAAAAATTAAATACACAGGTTTCCCTGGAAAGTTTTCTTCAGTGTCATTGCACAGGAGATAAAATACATTTCCCAAAATATAACCATTTACACAGTGAGAACTCTCCAATGCCAAAAGGGTAATGACTTATGGCCAGAGATTTCCCATGTTCATGTCACACTTGAAGCCTTTAATCAGGGAACTGTGATTAAGGTGACCATGACTATGACAAAACATTTCTTAAATTTGATGGCCCCATAGGGGCTATCTCCTGTGTAAATTCTCTGATGATAGGAAAAGAGAAAGCAGAGAAGAAGACTTTCCCACAGTAACTATACTCGTACAGCCTTTCCCCAAAGTGAAATCTCTGAACATAAGGGGCCTTAGTGCTACAGGAAAAGAATTTCTCATATGGCATGTATATATAAAATCTACTGCCAGTGTGTCTTCTCAGAAGATAACAAAGGAAATGGCTAGACATAAAAGACTTCCCAAATTTTCTTAACTTATAAGAACTTAGTGATTGTGAATTCTCTGATGGAAATGAAAACCATGGTTATTGGTAAAAGATTTCCCATATTGACAGCACTCAAAAGGCATTTCTGCAGAGTAAAATCTCTCATCATAATGGAAACTACTGATACAAGAAAAAGACTTCCCACATTCACTACAAGCACAAGGCCATTCCATACTGTGAACTCTCTGATGACAACTGAGGGGACTGTTACAGATACAGGATTTACCACATTCACTACATTCATAAGGCTTTCTCTAGTGGAAAGTTTTTTAGAATAATGAAGATTACTGATTTAGAAAATTGCCCACTACCCTGGCTGGTATAGCTCAGTGGACTGAGTACCGGCCTGCAAACCAAAGGTTCGCCGGTTTGATTCCCAGTCAGGGCACATGCCTGGGTTGCGGGCCAGGTCCCCAGTTGGGGATGTGCAACAGGCAACACAGATATTTCTCTTCCTCTCTTTCTACCTCCCTTACCCTCTCCACAAATAAATAAAATCTTAAAAAAAAAGACTTTATTAAAAAAAATAAAAAATAAAAAAATTTCCATATTCACTGCAATCATACGGCCAAAATTCTGTGTGAACTAGGTGATGACAATGAAATTTATTGTGAAAGATAAAACATTTCTTACATTCACTGCACTCATAAGGCCTTACTTTTCTGTGAACTATTTGATGCTAATAAAGGTGACTGCTAGAGCTAACATGTACTACATTCATGGACTGATAAAGACTATCTCCTTTGTGAACTCTAAAAATAACAGTAAGCAAAGATACTGGTAAAAGATTTGCCAACTTCACTGCACTCAAAAAGCCTTTATCCAGTGTGAATACTTCAATGATGACAAAAGGCAGAGCTACTCATGTAAGTTTTTCCACATTAACTGCACTCAGACGGCTTTTCCCCAGAATGAACTCGATAGTGTTGAATAAGGGCAGACCTTTGTCTAAAGCATTTCTTACATTCACTACACTCATAAGGTTTTTCTCCAGTATGAACTCTCTGATGAATATGAAGAATAGAGCTACTGGTAAAGGATTTCCCACATTCACCACACTCATAAGGCCTTTCTCCAGTGTGAACTCTCAGATGACACCGAAGGTCAGAGCTATAGGTAAAACATTTCCCACATTCACTGCACTCATAAGGCCTTTCTCCAGTGTGAACTCTGTGATGCTTAAGAAGGGCAGAGCTAATGGTAAAAGATTTCCCACATTCCCTGCACTCATAAGGCCTTTCACCAGTGTGAAGCCTCTGATGAGAATTAAAGTTTTCTTTCCTCTTAAAAGATTTCCCACATTCACTGCACTCATAGGGCTTTTCTCCAGTGTGAACTCGCTGATGACAATTAAAGTAATACTTCCTTTTAAAAGATTTCCCACATTCACCACACTCATAAGGCTTTTCTCCAGTGTGAACTCTCTGATGATTATGAAGAACAGAGCTCCTGGTAAAAGATTTACCACATTCACTGCACTCATAAGGCCTTTCTCCAGTGTGAACTCTCCGATGACAATTAAAGTAATATATCCTCCTAAAAGTTTTCCCACATTCACCACACTCAAAAGGCTTTTCTCCAGTGTGGACTCTCTGATGATCATGGAGGGAAGGTCTACTGGTAAAAGATTTCCCACATTCACTGCACTCATAAGGCTTTTCTCCAGTGTGAACTCGCTGATGGTAACGGAGGGCAGAGCTACTGGTAAAATGTTTCCCACATTCACTGCACTTATGAGGCCTTTCTCCAGTGTGAACTCGCTGATGGTAACGGAGGGCAGAGTTACTGGTAAAAGATTTCCCACATTCACTGCACACATAAGGCCTTTCTCCAGTGTGAAGTCTCTGATGATAACAGAGGGCAGAGCTGCTTGTAAAACATTTCCCACATTCAATGCATTCATAAGGCCTTTCTCCAGTGTGTACTCTCTGATGACATTTAAAGTCATATTTCCTCTTAAAAAGTTTTCCACATTCATCACATTCATAAGACTTTTTCCCAGTGTGAACTCTATGATGATCATGGAGTGCAGAGCTATTGGTAAAAGATTTTCCACATTCACAACACAGAAAACACTGTCTTCCTGTAAGGAATCCCTGGTCTTCAACAACTGTGTGGTTACAGCCAATGGTATTCTGGCATTCTCTTGCAGTATAATAATTTTCTGTACTTTCAAAAGTCATTCCAGACTTAGAGATTTTGTTTTCCCTGCACAGGGTGTGAGAAGCCAGTTGCTTGACAGGTTCAGAGCTGATGAGGAGGTCTTTTCCAGCCTGACTAGAGGTACAAGGCTTCCATGACATATGGAAATTGCAGCTCTTTCCAAGTAAGGCCTTGTCCACACTGCTTATGAAACAATACATTGTTGTGTCCTGCTCTTGGTGCAGGTGACTCTGTGCACTGAAATAAAATGGTTTTGCACATGCCCCACACCTCAGCAGTGTCGAGCTGTGTTTTGTTCCCTGCTGGTCAACCAAGAGGAAAATGTCTTTCAAGACTGATCCACAACTCTCACAGGGGTGGCTCTTCTTGGAAGACAAAGCTGTCTTGGGATTCTTCGCTTTTGAGACTCTTAGAGAAATGCTCTGTTCAGTGGGTGACTCCACAGCCTCTGCTCCACAGCAGCAACCTGAACAAAAAGAAAACACTGGTGAAGTACTTAGTGACCTACAGGGAGGGGTGTTTCTCACCGCAAATTTGCGTCTGTCACATGCAGGGCATGATTCTATGCCATCATTTTCATGACAACTGAGATAGACTGAAAAAGTGGTGGTTGTGCATTACTAGGCCACTTAGAGAGTAAATGACGGGCATCTCATTATACAAAGGACACTAGGATAGGGTGGGTCATAAGAAAAAGAGGCAGGGTTTACAAGTGTTCATGACTGTCTGCAAAAGCCTTTTTGCTGGTGACATAAGGCTGCGTAGAGTAATGTGAATATGCCCAATATTATGAATCAACATCCACAGAGCAGATACTCTGCAAGGTTCCTCTGGAAATATGTACACATGTCAGTCCTGGCTGGGGTTGCTCAGTGGATTGAGCACTGGCCTGCAAACCAAAAGGTTTGTTTCCTAGTCAGGACACATTTCTAGGCTGTGAACCAGTTCCCCAGTTGTGGTTGTATGATAGGCAACAAATCAATGACTCTCACACACATCAACTTTTCTCTCCCTCACTTTCTCCCTCCCTTACCCTTTCTCTGAAAAATAAACAAAATCTTTAACAAAAAGAAAGAAAGAAAAACGTACACACTTCAAGGCTGAACAGAAATTGACCAAAATTGGCTTCCAAAGAGCACACCAAAAAGACTCCTTAGAGAAACGGTTGTGGTGTAGCAGTTAGAGAAGCAGATATTAGCCATGGCTGGAAGTTAGAATAGAAATGATACCTATTAAAACTATCAAATAGGGAAAGTACCAACACTGAATAAGGACATGTAGATTAAGGTGTGGCCACTGGCATAGGTGACAAAATGCAGTTAAACAGAACAGGTTCCTCATTATGTTTTAACAAAGCCCTGGCATCACACCCTCCCTAAGTGCCATTCGCTGACACCAGACCCCTGTGAGCCCATCCTGTGATGGCTGGACTCATGTCCCTCTTGTGATACACAAAGGACTCTTCCTCTTCCCTCCCAGTTGAGCAATAACTTGGAATACTGATGATGTAACTCCAAAGAGAAAGCTGAAGAGATGAATAACCAGCACTGTCACAGAACAACTCAGCACAAACAAGCCAAAGGAAAAAGATTTATGTAAGTGACAACAGAGAGTTGGCAGGATAAAAAACACAAATATTCCACCCCCTTCAAAAATAATTAGACAATTTTGCCCTCCTTGGTGTGGCTCAGTGGATTGACTGCCGGCCTGGAAACCAAAGGTTCACCGGTTCAATTCCCAGTCTAGGGCACATGCCTAGCCACAGCCAGGTCCCCAGTGGGGAGCATGCGAGAGGCAACCACACATTGATGATTCTCTCCCTCCCTTCCTCCCCCTCTCTAAAAATAAACAAATTAAATCTTAAAAAATAATAATAATAATTAGACAATTTTCCATGTTAAAAAGCATCCTTGAGGAAAGGGGGAAATGCTTAGGAAACCAGTTTTTCCAAAGAGCCAGGAGTAGTGTATAAACAAAGAACTCACAGAAAAAATTGTATAAGAAACTGTTTTAGTAAAGATGGTTAGATTCAAAAGACAAGGGTGAGAACTTCCACTCCAAGCCACTGCTCATGTGCTACCATGGACTCTGGCGGCTTGGTTTGTGAAGACCATGGCAACCATTTTCACTGAGAACTTCAAAATTTTCTGTAATATCTGCAAATTCCCCACAAACTTCAACTCAAAGAAACCTGTAGAGTTTGTCAGCATGGATATCAAGAGGAATCCCCTTGGGCACAACATTTCTTACAAAGGAACAACACCAGTTTATACCACAAAGACTCTAAAACAAACCGCTAAATATTTGGAAAACTGCTCTGGTCACTGAGGACCCTACATTCTTCAGGACTCTGGCCTCAGCTCATTGGACAGAAAGAAGAATGGTTATTGAAACTTGTTTTCAGTACAAAACAAAGCATATCACTTACCAAGCACTCTTGTATCCACATGCAGATAAAACTACTTCTCATCCTGGCTGACGTGGACCAGTGCATTTAGCAGCAAATCCCAGTCCAGGCACATGCCTGGGCTGCAGGCCAGGTCCCCAGTTGGGGGTATGCAAGAGGCAACCAATTGATGTTTCCCTCACACATCTATGTTCTTTCCCTCTTGGTTTCCCTCTCTTCTCCCTCCCTAAAAATAAATAAAATATCTTTAAAAAAAAGTTTATGGCTCTGGCTGGTGTGGCTCGGTGGACTGAGTGCCAGCCTGCAAACCAAAGGGTTGCTAGTTCAATTTCTAGTCAGGACACATGCCTGGGCTGCGGACCAGGTCCCTAGTAGGGGGCGTGTGAGAGGCAACCACACACTGATGTTTCTCTTCCTCTCTCCCTCCTTTCCCCTCAGTCTAAAAATAAATAAATAAAATCTTAAAGAAAAAGGTTATGGACACAGATATGTTGAAAAGAAAGAGATGTAAAAAATATTCCACACAAATAAAACCAAAGAGAGCAGGAGTAGTTAAAATTCTCAGACAAAATAGACACATCAAACATACTCAGACCAGTGACTCAGTTAGTTGGAAAGTTGTCAGTTTCACCAAAAGTTTGTGAGCTCGATTCCAAGGCAGGGCAGCTACAGGAGGCAACCAGTCAATGTTTTTCGTTCACATTGATGTTTCTTTCTCTCAGTCTCTTCCATTGTTAACAGTCAACAAACATATCCTTAGGTGAACAGGTCCCCAGTTGGGGGTGTGAGAGAGGCAACCGATCACTTATTCTCTCACACATCATGTTTCTCTCCCTCTCTTTCTATCTCCTTCCCCCTTTCTCTAAAATATAAATAAATAAATAAATAAATAAATACATCAATGTATGTTTTTCCTCACTAATAAATGTGAAATCTATTAGTCTTCTGGCAACATTAGTGACCTCAAATCCTTCCGTATGCAGGTTGACTACAACAGCTTTTGGAGCTGCAGGGAGGGGGACAGTGCAAACAAACTAGCTCTGCCACGTACAAGGTCTACCCAGAAATTCTGGGAAGCAAACAGTATACACACAGTCCACATGTGAGGACAGAGAACCCCTAAGGAATGAAGGGCATGGGAAATGCAAAGCCTAGAACAGATCACCAGTGAATGTGAGCGTGTCTTGTTTTTTATGAAAGTGAGAGTTAGTTTAAAACTGTGGGGTACCCTGCCTGGTGTGGCTCTTGGATTAAGTGGAACCTGAGACCAAAAGGTCCCTGGTTGGATTTGTGGTCAGGGCACATGCCAGGGTTGCGGGCCAGGTCGCCAATTCATATCTCTTCCACATTGCTGTTTTTCTCCCTCCCTTCCCCTCTCTCTAAAAATAAATAAATAAAATATTTTTTAAAAAGTTTGAGACAATGAGGCAAAAAGAAAGACACCGGGGGACAGGATCAGGGGTGACTCCATGACAAGCTGCTGCTGCCCAGTACTTCCTGGATGCAAGTCTGGTCAGGATGGTCAGGATCCTTAGAGGTTAGGACAGAAGAAGAAAAGTGCAACCCTGAGGAAATGGGGGCACAGGCAAGCCACAGAAAACTGCACAGGAGAGTCAATGTCTTACCAAGCGAAGATATAAGAGCAAAATTCTCCAACATCACATCAAGGTACAGGCGTCTCCGAGGCTCATCAAGGAGGCACCATTCTGTCCTGGAGAAATGCACTGCGACATCCTCAAAGGTCACAGAAACCTGTCAGAATTAATACAAATGAATCTGGAACAGTGTGTCTGAGACCCCATATTCCTACTTTTCCCCATGCCCAATTCCTCCTAAGGCCCCCAGTTTGGAGAGGACACCAGCCTTTGGTAAGAGAGCAGCCTATTCTGTCATCACAACCTCATGAAACACTTACTTCGCCCTCAGCAAAGGCAGGCAGGACAACAGGAAGTGGGGCAAATAAATGCCATCTAAGCTTGGAGCCATGCCTGCAGGGCCCCATTCCTCCAGCTAAGAAATTCCACTGAGTCCCAGATCATGCCTCTGAAACATAGCCAAACATGGTCTTATGCTTCACCCTTAAATCCCAACACCAAAAACTCAGGCACATCGGCTCATACTTCCTCTAGCTGTGCACACACTGTGGGATCTTGACCTGCTTCACATCTTCACACACCAGGTTGACTCCCTCAGTTCTGCCACCTTTGCCCTCATGCAAAAAAGAGTCAGACTTTTACATGTCTCCATCTTCTAATCTTACCTAGGTTTCCAGACTAATGTGTTCAGCGGCTCGCTGGATGCTTCCACTCACTGCTCTTTGAAATTTTTAAAAATGTTAACCACAAGAACATTCTATTCCCAAAGAGAATTAACCTACCACCATCTTCCTCAGCCCAGTAGATGGAACCGGCACTTCAGCTGCTATGAGCAAAAACACTAGGGTCGTTTTGAACATTTTCCTTTCTCTCCTACAGCTGCAAAATCTGAAACTCTACGTGTCCTTCTTAAAAAAGGATGGAAGAAGTTGGCGAGTGGAGGTGTAAAAGGGTATAAGGAAGATATATGGTAATGGAAAAAAATAGAATTAAAAAAATGGATCAACAAGCCAACCTTTCCTTCTACCTCTGAGGCCCAGCTCTGGTCCATCAGCAATCCTCTGGATCATAGAACTTGGCTGGTCCTGAGCTCCCTGCCTGCTCCCTTAACTCCTATAACCATTTTTCCACTATGCAGACAGATGGAGCCTGTTAAATCCAGGAGACACCAATACATTTCTCTTATGCAAATACCCCATTATCTTCCTAACAGATTCCCAAACTATCATTTGGCCACTTTACAGGCATGACTCGAACCCCTGGCACCCAGCCCTCTCCTTGAGGTGCCTATTCCTATTCCCAGCTCTGTGTCACCTCCAACCATTTGCATGTGCACCTGTATCTCCCTGGATAACGTTCCATAACTGCTTATGCAGGCTGCCAGTGAAGACCAAAAAGAAAGTGGGTGGCCACATGCTAAACCTGGCTAGCACAGGGGAGTCTTCCATGATGGCATTACAAACTGAGAAACCGAAAATACCTATATAGATGGTATGAAATTAAAACTTTCTAACTAAAAACGAGTCATGGCAAGGAGTCATGTCCCAGGCCTGGATCTTCCCTGAGGAAGGTCAATTTTTACTTTAACTGAGCTCATCTTTTTATTTTTGCACCAATGTTAACAAACCTTTGGAATGACAGGACAATTTCCTTTCTCCTTACCCTTCAGGGCACAAATACTGTACCACAGCAAAGACCAAAAATCTCGCACTGTTGTTAATGATCCTATTATCACCAATGTAAAAGAAGTGTGTGTCTATTCAATTTCACTTTTTATTTAATGTCAGAGAGTTTCCTTCTTTGTTTTCTCCTGCCTCCCACACTGATTACCAATGGATGTCAAGTTGCCAACTTATGTCTTCCCTTTTGATTCTGATGCATAAAATAAGTGCTAAAACTGCCATTTTTCGAAGCATGGAGATTTTGTTTTTAGTCAATCATACTCAGTTTAGCTCAAATAAACATTTTTAAAAGTACAGGTTTGAATGTTTCTTACACTGACACCAGAAATGGTAGCACCTTGATATTACCTGTGACCTGCACTCAGGATTGGAGTATCCCCAGGATCCCCTCATCGGAGAGCTGGGAAATGACAAAGGGAAGAGTCTGTAGACACTATGTGGTAATGTCACCACCAGGGAGGGACTGCAACACCCTGTCCTTCCTTGTCTAGTTACATAATGGTTTTCAACTTCAGAACCTGTGGGAAGACGCAGTCAACCACCCTTCAGCTCCAGGTAAGCAGGGTCAGCTTTATCTGGGTCCAACCTTGGAGTCTGGTGACCTAGGGCCAAGTGTTTGATCTCAGTGCCACCTGTTACAAGCACTGTGACCTGCATAAGGGATCCTCTTCCTGTGCCTCACTGTGTTCATTACTCAATTCCAGTCGGTTTTCTATCTGAGCAGAATTCTAAAAGCGTTGAAAACCATGACACAGCTTGCATCTCTCTAGGTTCATGACCTCCCCAGGCTCCCAGGGCTCTCAGGATATCAATGCAACCCCTCTGCCTCCCAGTTAGGCCGTGACTCCGCCTCAGACTGGTTAAAGCAGATGTAAGGCCGAAGCCAGGCTCCAGGATCCTTCTGGTTCGGCAGCACCTCAGCCAGTCACCCTCTCCCATTCCCTCAAATCTTTTATCCCCACGAGCGCCCCACGACCCCAAACGCCCGGGCCTGGGCTGCAGGGCTCGTTGGGACGAGGTTGGGAGGGCCAGGGGGACGCGCACTCACCTCGGCCAAGCGCCTCACCGTGCCCTCGACTAGGGGACTCTGTGGGTGGAGCGAGGCGGGAGCGGAGGGCGAGAAGGGGAAGCCAGGCACCAGGGTCCCCATCCTGGAGGAAGGAGTCGCGGTCACCTGGGCGGAGTCACGGAGCCTCACAGTTGCGTTTGTGCCGCGGCGACCAGGACTCTCCCATTTTTTATCAAGGAAACCGAAGCTGAGCGGCGTCTGACAAGTGAGGGGATCCTGCGAACAGACAAAGTGCCCACCCGCAGGGCGACGGAAGTCCCGCCCACACGTGTTCCCAGCCGAAAAATCCTTTGAGCCCTCCAGCAGCCTTCTGGGTAATGTGGTTCCTAGGGTTGCACGGAGGTGAAAAGGGTTTTCCACTTGATTCCAAGACAAAAGGCCCAGACACCGGGAATGGTACAGGTAAAGGACTCATCCTGGTCCAAAAAGAGATCTTGAAAATGATAAAAGAAAGATATCATCTGCTCCTGGTGAAGGGCCTCGCGTGCATGTTTTATCTCTGCAACTCCACACAGCCAATTATAGTAAAAGGTTGTACTCCTACAGTACAGGGTCTGGAAAATTTTATTAGAGAAATGACCTGCGAATACCATCACATATATGACCAATATAACCCAAGAATATAAGACAAACCTTTGAAATAAAAAAAGATCTCAGATACAAAATATGAACTTTAAATTCAGTTGCTTAGTTACAAATAAATCGAGAAAAATAATTTTTTAAAAAAGAAACATTTTTTAAAAGATTATTAGACAGAAGGGAGTGGCGAGAGAGAGGGACAGAAAAATCAATGTGTGGTTGCCTCTAGAGTACACTCTCCTAGGGACTTGGCCCACAATCCAGGCATGTGCCCTGACTGGAAATCAAACCAGCGACCCTTTGTTTCACCGGCGGTGCTCAATCCACTGAGCCACACCAGCCAGAGCAAGAAAAATAAACTTTTAAAAATGTGGTGGATTTGAGCCCTGGCCAGTGTGGATCAGTGGATTGAATGCTGGTCTGCAAACCAAAGGGTTACCAGTTCAATTCCCAGTCAGGGCACATGCCCAGGTTGATGGCCAGGTCCCTAGTTGGGGGGCCAGAGGCAACCACATACTGATGTTTTTTCTCCCTCTTTCCCCCTCCCTTCCCCTCTGTCTAAAAATAAATAAATATTGAGGGGGAAATGCAGATAACTGTAATTGAACAACAATAAAGTAATAAAGTCTTAAAAAAATAAATGTAATTTTTAAAAAAGTAAATAAAGTCAATTGTTTACTTATAAATAAATAATCAATTATGAAAAATAAACTTTTGAAAAAATGGGAGAATTGAATTCTAACAAAGTTATTGGTGTTTATTTTTTCATTTCAAAATGATCCTGGCTGGTATAGCTCAGTGGATTGAGTGTGGGCCTGTGAACCAAAGGATCATCAGTTCAATTCCCAGTCAGGTCATATGCCTGGGGTGTGGGGTAGGTCCCCAGCAGGGCCCATGTGAGAGGCAAGCACACATTGATGTTTCTCTCCCTCTCTTTCTCCTTCAATTCCCCTCTCTCTAAAAATAAATAAATAAAAATCTTCAAAAATATATTAAAAAATAAAAATAAAAAAAGAAATGATATTGTGACTGTTGCAACAAAAGAAATTTGGGATTCCCCAGAGATATTTAAGATCAGAGGTCACATGATATTTCTTGCATTCCTAATGGAATAAGATAAAGACCATAATTGTAAATTATATTTAGAGTAAATAAATAACATATTCATACTGAAAGTTAATGTATGTTCACCTTAGAAACTTAAAAAGCTCATAAAATAATAGAATTAAGAAAAATGTGGGTATATATATGTACAATAAATAATAAAAATCAGTAATACTGTAAGAAGCCTGTTTTACTTAATAATTTATAGTAAATATCACACTAAAATATAACTTGAAACCAAACTTGAAAAATAGTAAACTAAGTAACATAAGAGAGGAATTGAAAAAAATCTAAAAACTTACCAGATATTATTTAAAGGTCACTTCTCAAAAAATAAAATATACAGTATCTCCAGTACCCTGCTACTGGCCCAGTGGCCATAAAATGGTCTGCCACTGTATCCAATTCACTAACATAGGACAATTTTACTGCATTTTTATTGTTCATGGAACAGCAACCTGCTCTGATCTAATCTTTCTCGCCTCTTTCAACGAGAGTTTCATCTGAGGATCCACATACTTGTCCTTTTGGTGTGCTTTTTTTCACAGTTCAACTGCACCTATCCCTTTAAAATGTACTATAATATGAATTTTTTTTCCACTTCTTGGCTAGCCTTCAATAAAGGCTTTGAGGAAACCAGGTTGCAAACACTTTTATTTACTCACTGATATGTAACACAGACCTAGAAGAGCCCCTGAAGCAAATGAAATCATCAGTAAATTATTAAAATGAAACATGATGCCATGTCTTTCCTTCCACTCTTCCAAATTTCTCTGCTCACAACTTACTATCTTTGTCACCTATTTTTTCCTCAGGTTATTGTGAATAAAATGGACTCACACTTTGTAGAAACAACAATTTCAGGGTATCCAAGTTTACAAAAGAGTCATACCTCAGGATAAATCTCTTGTTAGAAGTCAATTTTCTGCCCTGGCTGTTGTGGCTCAGTGTATTGAGTGCCAACCCAAGAACCAAAGGGTCACCGGTTCAATTCCCAGTCTTGGGCAAATGTGCCTGGGTTGTAGGCCACATCCCTAGTAGGCGGTGCACAAGAGGCAACCACACACTGACCTTTCTTTCCCTCTCTCTTTCCCTCCCTTCCCCTCTCTAAAAATAAATGAATAAAAAAACTGAAAAAGCAAGTGTTAAAAAAATATTTTATTAACTTATATTTACTTATTTTTAGAGAGAAGGTAAAGAGAGGGAGAGAAATATTGACGTGCAAAAAAAAAAAAAAATCAATTCTTTCCCTCTCGTATGCCCCCAACTGGGAAACTGGTATGAAACCCAGGCATGTACCCTGACCATGAATTGAACCTGTGACCTTTCAGTTTGTGAGATGACGTTCAACCCACTGAGCCAAACCAGCTAAGGCAAGGTTGCTTATTACCCCATTTTACACAGGAAAATACTGAGGCCTATAGAGTGCATTGCTTTCCTGTAATCATAACTACAGTCAATAATCTAAGATTTAAACCCAGATTGCATGGCCCAAGGTATGGGGAGTCTACTCACTGAACTCCTCTTGGACTTCCAGGACTTTGAGGTTCAACAAATACCCATTCACACTCATACTGCCCAGCAACTTCAAGTCCTCCTCCAGACCAGCAAACTCCAACAACAGACCATACAAATGGGTGAACACTAAAAAGCAAGGCTTTTTATTATATCAGTAATATTTTGAATTTTAAAAAGTGATGAAATGTGTAATAATATAGATTATTCCTTAAAGTGTATATTATATACCTACTACATTGGGTACAGCAAAAAGTCCAAATAATTTGGAAATGTTTTCCAATATTTCATATAATTATTCCAAAAAAGTTATTCCATAAACAAACATTTTCAAGGAGTGTAGATGGGTAACATTACAACATGTATCTGTGTTGTTTCACTCTGTGCTATTAATTTGTGCTAATCTCCTTTACAAATAACTATTTGAATAGTTAAATGACATGAGTATACATTTTACTAAAACCATATCAGTAATACATACACACCTGTAAAAATGCTCATCATAAATCCTTAGGGAAATGCAACTAAAATAACAGAGAACATGATGAACATATGGAAAGAGCTAACATTTAAAATTATTAAACTAAGTCCTGGCTGGTGTGGCTCAGTGGATTGAGTGCTGGACTGTGAACCAAGGGGTCACTGGTTCAAGTCCTGGTTAGGGTACATGCCTGCAGTGCAGGCCGGGTCCCCAATGGGGGGCTCATGAGAGGTAACCACACATTGATGTTTCTCTCCCTCTCTTTCTCCCTTCCTTCTCTCTCTGAAAATGAATAAAGTCTTAAAAAAAATAAAATAAAATAAAATTATTAAACTAAGATTTTGTTAGAGTGGGGAAATGCAACCAACATATACTATGAGTAAAAATGCATAAAAGCACATTTAGTAGAGACTGTCCTTTGTTAGGTTCTTCAAAATTTGCACATTAAACTTCTGAGAATGTCTGCACTGTGAACATATAAAACTAAACTCAGACGTGTCCTCAGAAAGTCTTCTTGACTGTCATTACACTGAAAAAAAAATACACTTCCTAAAATCTAACCATTAACACAGTGACACTTCACAATGTCAAAAGGGTATGTACTTATAGCTAAAGATTTTTGATGTTCACTCATCACTGAAGCCTTTAACCAGTGTGAACTGTGCTAAGGCTGGCTATGACTATTAGAAAAATGATTTCCAACATTTGATGTCACCATAAGGCTTATGTCCTATGTAAACTCTCTGATGATAAGAAAGGATAGAAAAAGAATTTCTCACATTCACTGTATTCATAAGGCCGTTCATCAGAGTGAAATCTCTGAATATCACAGAGGCTAGTGCCACAAGAAAAAAAAATTATCATATTGCACGTATATATGAAACATTTCTCCTGTGTAACTTTTCAGAAGACAACAAAAGGAATGGATAAAAAATTAAGATTTCCCAAATTTTCTTAGGAGAACTTAGACTTGTAAATTCTCTAATGACAGCAAAGGCAATAGTGACTGGTAAAATATATCCCATATTCATACAATTCAAAATGCATTTCTGCAGTGTAACATCTCTCAAAATAGTGTAAATCACTGATAGAAGAAAAACATTTCCCACATTCACTGCAGACATAAAGCCATTCTCCAGTGTGAACTCTGATGACAATGAAGGTTAAAGCTACAAATAAAAAGGCTTCCCATATTCACCCTATTCATAAAGCATTTCTTTTGTGTGAACTCTGATGCTATTAAAGACGACTGATACAGATAACGGATTCCCCCCATTCAGTCAACTCATAAAGCATTTATATAGTGTGAACTCTTTGACAACAGAGATCAGAGTTGTGGTAAAGATTTCCTACACTCACTGCATTCCTAAGGCCTTTACCCAGTGTGAATGCACTGATGACAATGGAAGGCAGAGCTACAAGTACATTCATTTCCCACATTCACTGTACTTATACGGCCTTCCTCCTGTGTGAGTTCCGATGTTTATACAGGGCAGAGCTTCTGGTATAAGATTTCCCACATTCGCTGCACTCATAAGGCCTTTCTCCTGTGTGAACCCTCTGATGATAACGGAGGGCTGAGCTAATGAAAAAAGATTTCCCACAATCACCACACTCATAAGGTCTGTTTCCAGTATGGACTCTCTGATGATAACGGAGGGCAGAGCTACATGTTAAAGATTTTCCACATTCACCACATACATATGGCCTTTCTCCAGTGTGTATTCTCTGATGATTACGAATGGCATAGCTACGATTAAAAGATTTTCCACATTCAGTGCACTCATAAGGCCTTTCTCCAGTGTGAACTCTGTGATGTTTACGGAGCTCAGAGCGACTGGTAAAAGATTTTCCACATTCACTGCACTCATGGGGCCTATCTCCAGTGTGAATTCTCTGATGTTTATAGAGGGCAGAGCTACTGGAAAAAGATTTCCCACATTCACTGCACTCATAAGGCCTTTCACCAGTGTGAACTCTGCGATGACATCGAAGGTCCCAGCTAATGTGAAAAGTTTTTCCACATTCACTACACTCATAAGGCCTTTCTCCAGTGTGAAATCTGTGATGACGTCTAAGTGCCCAGCTACTGTTAAAAGATTTTCCACATTCACTACACTCATAAGGTCTTTCTCCAGTGTGAACTCTGTGATGACGCTGAAGTGCCCAGATACTGTTAAAAGATTTCCCACATTCACCACAGTTGTAAGGCCTTTCTCCAGTGTGAACTCTCTGATGATAATGAAGGGCAGAACTATGAGTAAAAGATTTTCCACATTTAGTGCACTCATAAGGTCTTTCTCCAGTGTCAATTCTGTGATGCTTACATAGGTCAGACCTACCGGTAAAAGATATTCCACGTTGATCACATTCATAAGGTCCTTCTCCAGCATGAACTCTGTGATGTTCACAGACGTCAGAGCTACTGGTAAAAGGTTTTCCACATTCACTGCACTCATATGGTCTCCCTCCATTGTGAACTGTCTGATGATCATGGAGGGCAGAACTATGAGTAAAAGATTCGCCACATTCACAACACAAAAAACAATGTCTTCCAGTAAGGGATCTGTGGTCTTCAACAAGTGTGTGATCATGTCCGATGGCTTTCTTGCATTCTCTTTGGTTGTAATAATGTCTTCTGCTTTGAAAAGTCATTCCAGACTTAGAAATTTTGTTTGCCCTGTGCATGGTATGAGTAGCCATTTGCTTGAGACGTCCTGAGTCGATGAGAAAGGACTTTCCAACCTGAGTAGAGGTACAAGGCTTCCATGACATATGGAAATTGTGGTTCTCTGTAAGTAAGACTCTGTCCACATTGCTTAAGAAACAATTCTTTGTCGTGTCCCACTGCTCCTGGTGCTGGTGACTCTGTGCACTGAAATAAAATGGTTTTGCACATGCCCCACACCTCAGCAGTGTTGGGCTGTGCTGTGTTCCCTGCTGGTCAACCAAGAGGAAAATATCTCTCAAGACTGGTGCACAACTCTCACAGGGGTGGCTCTTCTGGGTAGCCAAAACTGAATTGGGTTTCTTAAACTGCGAAATTCCTACAGAAATGCTCTGTTCAGTGGGTGCCTCTATATCCTCTGCTCCACAACAGCAACCTGAACAAAAAGAAAACACTGGTGAAGTACCTAGTGACCTACAGGGAGGTGATTTTCTCACCAAAAATTTGCATCTGTCACATCTAGGCATGATTCTATATGAAAATTTTCTAGACAAGTGAGACAGATTCTGACACAGTGGTTGTTGTACATTACTAGGCCACTAATGTCTATAAATAATGGCCACCTCTATAACAAAAACACTAGTTTAGGATGCGACACAGGGATGAGAGGAGGGTATATAAGTTGTACCACTGCAGATGGCTGCCTGCAAAACACTTCCTGCTGGTGATGTCAGGCTGTGTAGAGGAAAGGGAATGTGCCTAAAACCAAGAAAATCAACCACCGTAGAGCAGATGCTGTGCAAGGTTTGTATAGAAACATGTGCATACTTCAAGGTGCAACAGGTATTGACCAATGTTAAAGAGCACACCAAAAAGACTCCTTAGGGAAACGGCAGTGGTATGGTGGTTAGAGAGGTACAGTTTATCCCTGGCTATAAATCAAAGTAGAAAGTACTATAAAATAGAAATGATAACTATTAGAACTAACAGAAAGGCTAAGTACCAACATTTGAAAAGGACAAGTACATTAAGGTGTGGTCACTGGAAATGGTGACAAAATACAGTTAAAGAGAACGGGCTCCTCATTAAGTGTTAACAAACCCCTGGTATCAAATGCTCCCCAAGTGCTACTCAGAAATGCCAGAAACCCTCTGAGCCCATCCTGTCATGGCTGGACTCCTGTCTCTCTTGTGATAAACAAGAACCCTTCCGCCTCCCTCCCAGTTAAGCAATTACATGGAATGCTGATGAAGCAAATGCAAGAGAAAACAGAAGAAATACATAACCAGCACTGTCATAGTACAGCTCAGCACACTGTCATGTGAGAAAAAGGACATCCTAAAGTGATAACAAAGTGAAGTCATCAAGAGGATAACAATTTTAATTACTATGCACCCAACCACAGAGCACCTAAGTACATCAAGCCAACAATATGAGACCTGAGGGCAGAAAATGCAATGTAACAGTACTAGACAACTTGAATATCCCCCTTTCAACAAATGGGTAGATCATCCCGTTCAAAAGCAATAAGGAATTACTGAAGTTGACTATATTTTAAAAAAACAGCCCCAGCTGGTATAGCTCAGTGGATTGAGTGCCAGCCTGTGAACCAAAGGGTCACTGGTTTGATTCTCAGTCGGGGCACATGCCTGGGTTGCAGGCTAGGTCCCTGGTGTGGGGCGTGTGAGAAGCAACCACCCATTGATGTCTCTCTTCCTCTCTTTCTCCCTCCATTCCCCTCTCTCTAAAACTAAATAAATAAAACCTTTAAAAAAAAACACAAAACAGAACTAATAAACATATACGTAATATTTTATCCAGCCTTGGCCAAGTGGTTGAGTTAGTTAGAGCATTGGCCCGTGCACAAAAAGGTTGAGGGTTTGATTCCCGGTAAGGGCACAAACCTAGGTTGTAGATCAATTCCTGGTTAAGGGTAAGTACTGGAAGCAACTGATCCATGCTTCTCTCTCACACTGATGTTGCTCTCTCTCCCTCCCTTCTTCTCTCAATCAGTAAAAATATTTTCCAGTGAGGATAAAAAATAGAGATGTAGAAATAATCAACAGGAATATAAAAAATGCTTTTCCTCCCTATTCAGTGAGAAATCCATTAGGCTTCTAGAAACACTTACTGATCTCAAATCCTTCCCTGTAAGGGCTGGAAATCGAGTTTAGACCGAGAGGCCCCCCAAATCACTCATAGCCTTTGGTTGGGGGATGAGGGAGCAGACAAATAGGCTTACAATACTTTTCATGCCAGGCTGATGTGGCTCAGTGGATTGAGAGATAGCCTGTGAACTGAAAGGTCCCTGGATCGTTTCCCAGTTAGGGCACATACCTAGGTTGTGGGCCAGGTCCCCAGTTAGGGGCAAGAAAGAGGCAACCTGTTGACGTATCTCAGGCATGTCTATGCTTCTCTCCCTAACTTTCTTCCTCCTTTACCCTAGCTCTAAAAATAAATAAATAAAATCTTAAAAAAAAATAAACAAAAGAAAGAAAGATACTTTTTATAACAAAAGCAAGATAATAGCTGTGCTACTGCCTCAGGGCAAGGTGGGTGAAATTTTCAGGATATATCCTGACTCCTGATATAGCCAGAGGGGCACTCCCATGGAGTCACTCCTGCCCTGACTGAGGATGGCAACAGAGAAAATGTAAACAATATAGAAGAACTGGTCTGTGTAGCTCAGAGTGGGAGGAGTCAGAGCTGAGGTCACGCAAGAGGCTCCAGGGTCAGGATTTAAAACTAATGGTGGGCAGCCATGAGAGAATTTGGTCATAAGGCTTGGAAGGTGGTAGAAGAACCATGAGGGAGGAGTGATGTAGCAGCCACGTGATATGGAGAAATAAGCAGCTCGCTATGTAGTTTGTAGTCAGGATTTGGACATGTGGCCTGGTGTAGAAGGAAGGAGACATGTTGTTCTTGTGATCTTGCCGGCTCTGGCTGACTCAAGACTCTCCTTTGCAAGATGCTGACCTGCTGTCTTGCAAACCTGGACTCTATCTGGAGCCTCGGGACTTATGTCTTTCCTTGACTTCACCGTGATCCAGTGTAACGTGGCACATGCTTTCCTAGACTGTTATACAAAAGCTGATGACAACATACTCCAGATACTGGAGGACAGAATGGTTTGCACAGCTGACCTACGGTAAAGACATAGAAACTTTTGGTGCTTTTTGCTTACAGCCTTTTAGGGAACAAGGGAAATGCTCTGTTGCCTGGGAAAGGAGGGCTCTGAGCATAAATGCTCTGAGACACCCCCTACCCACTGCCCAGGGTTGGAATCTTGTAAATAAAGACATGTTCCTTCCAATACAGATTGTTGGGTCATTCATCAAGGCATCACATGGATGAGCCCATGTCTGCTCAGTTACAGGTTCAGTTCACCAGGTACTGGGGCTGAAAGAAGAAGACAGAGCAGTGCAAATAAACAAGCCTTGACAAGTACAGGATCTACACAGAAATCTGGAAAAGCAAACTGTGTACACAGTCCACATGTGAGGACAGAGCAACCCTAGAAAAACTTAGGGCATGAGGAAATGCAAAGCTTAGTCCAAGTCACTGGTGAGTAAAGGGTCTTTTTTTTTTTTTTTAAATATTTTATTTATTTATTTTTAGAGAGAGGGAGGGAAACATCAGTGTGTGGTTGCCTCTCCTGCGTCGTCCACTGGGGACCTGGCCTGCAACCCAGGTATGTGCCCTGACTGGGAATCGAACCAGTGACCCATTGGTTCATAGTCCAGTGCTCAGTCCCCTGAGCCACAGCAGCCAGGGCAAGGGTCTTTTTTTTTTTTTTAAGTGAGAGTTAGTTTATTGAAGTTTGGGACAATGAGACAAAAAGAAAAAATCCTGGAGACCACAAGACCAGCTGCTACTGTCCATTGCTGCCTGGGTGCAAGTCTGGTCAAGACCCTTATATCTTAGAAGAAGGAAACCACAACTCTGGGAAAAGAGAGGCGCACACATGCCAAAGAAAAGTGCGCAGGGACAGTGAATGTCTTACCCAGTGAAGATATAAGGGCAAAGTTCTCCAGCATCACATCGAGGTACAGGCGTCGCTGAGCCTCACTGAGAAGGTGCCATTCTGTCCTTGAGAAATACACGGCGACATCCTCAAATGTCACAACAATCTGTCAGAATGAATACAAATGAATCAAAACAGTCTGTCTGAGACCTCTCAATCCTACTGTTTCCTGTGCCCAACCCACTCACAAGCCACCAGTTCAGAGAAGATACAAGTCCTTGGTGACAGAGCTACGTGCAATCTCATCTAGTGTCATTAATCACTCACATCCCCTGCAACAAAGGCAGGCAGGATGAGAGTAAGTGAGGCAAATAAATGCCATCTACACTTGGGACCATGCCTGAGGTCCCCATCCTTCCTGAAATTTTACTGATCCTCCCAGATCGTGCCTCCAAGGCACAGCCAAACATTGACTTATGCTCCACCATTAAATCACAACACCAGGTATCCAAACCATCAGCTCACACTTCCTCTAGCTGTGCACATCACTGTGTGATCTCTACCTCCTTCACCTTTTCATACCCCAAGTTGACTCCCTCGGCTATGCCCCTTCGCTCTCATGCACAAAAGAGCCATGACTTTTGCACGTCTCCATCCTACTGCCCAGATTTCCACACCATGGGTTCAGCTGCTCACTTGATATTTCTATTCACTGCTCTTGGAAACTTTTAAAAATGTGAACCAAAAAACCTTCTGATATTCCTAAAGCGAATTAACCTACCACCATCTTCCCCTGCCCAGTTGATGGAGCCTCCACTGCTTCAGCTGCTAGGACCAAAAACACTGGGGTAGTTGAACCATTTCCTTCCTCTTCCACAACTGTGAAATGTGAAACTCTACTTGTCTTTCTTAAAAAAACTGAGGTGGGGAGAAGGGACAGTGGAGGTGGAAGACCGTAAAAGGGAGATAAATAGTAATGGAAAAAAGTACAATAAAAAATGGACCAACAAGCCAACCTTTTCTTCTACCTCTGAGGCCCAGCTCTGGTCCATCAGCTCTCCTCTGGATCATAGAACCCACCTGGTCCTGCTTAACTCCTCCCTTAACTCCCATAATCTTTTTTGCACTATGCAGCCAGATGGAGCCTGTTAAACCCAGGAGAGACCAACTCCTTTCTCTTATGCAAATACCCCATGTTCTCCATAAGAGATACTCAAATTATCATTTGGACATTTTACAGGTCAGATTATTGACTCTCCTAGCTCCTTGTTTTTAATGCAAAGGAAGGACATCAGAGGTACCCATTTCCAGCTCTGTGGCACATCCGAGCATTTCCATGTGCAGGTGTCTCTCCCTCAAAAACCTTCCATTACTGTTACACTGGCTGCCTGTATGAACCTAAAAACGAGCGGTTGGGCCACATGCTAAACCTGACTAGCTTAGGGGAGTCTGCCCTGATAGCCTTAAAAACTGAGAGACTGAAAATACTCCCATAGATGGTCTGAAGTTAAAACTGTCTAACTAAAGGCAAGACATGGCAAGGAGTCATGTCTTAGGCTGGTATTTTCCCTTGGAAAGGTCAATTTTTACCTTAAGTGAGCCCATCTTTGTATTTTTCCATCTATATTAACATACCCTTGAAATGTCAGGATAATTTCCTTTTTACTTTTACCCCTCAGGGCACAAACACTGCACCAGAGCCCAAAAATCCTGCATTGTTCTTATTATTGTGTTCATTAACTACCTATAACCACCAATGTAAAAGAACCGCGTGTCTATTCACTTTACTTTTTATCTAATATCAGAGTTTCCGTCCTTGTTTTCTCCTGCCTCCCACACCTATCACCAACGGATTCCAAGTTCCGCATTTATGTCTTCCCTTTTGATTCTGATGTATAAAATTCGTGCTAAAACTGCCATTTTCCGAAGCATTTTCTCAGTCCGTTGAGATCTGTTTCCCGGCAATCGTACTCAGTTTGGCTCAAAAAAAAACATTTTAAAAAGTCTACAGGTTTAATGTTTCTAACGTTGACATAAGAAATGGGAACACCTTGATATTACCGGTGACTTTTCTCTGGATTGGGGTATCCCGGGGGTCCTCATATCCAAGAGCTGAGAAATGACCAAGGGAGGAGTCCTTAGACACTATAACGTAATGTCACCACCAGGTAGGGACTGGGACACCCTGTACTTTCTTGTCTAGTTTCATAATTATTTTCAACTTCGGGAACTGTGGGAAGAAGCAATCGACCATCCTTTCCGCTCCTGGTAAGCAGGTCTCAGCTGTATCTCAGCCCAGCCCTGGAGTCTGGTGACCTCGGGCCAAGTGTCTCCTCAACGCGGCCTCTTACCAGCTCTGTGACCGTGAACAAGGGCTCCTCTTCCTGTGCCTCCCTGTCCTCGTCACCCCACTCCAGTCGGTTTTCTACCTCAGCAGGATCTAAAAGACTTTGTAAACCATGACACAGCCTGTATCCCCTCTCTCTCGGTTCACGACCATCCCGGGCTCCCAGGACCCTCGGAATGAAGGTGCAACCCCTCTGCCTCCCAGTCAGGACGTGACTCCGCCTCAGATGTTGAAAACAGACGTGAGGCCTAAGACCAGGTGTGCGGGTCCTTCAGCGACGGCGGCATTCACGCGTCGTTAGGGGGCGGCCCCTTAGCCAGTCACCCTCGCCCACCCCGTCACACCGTTTTTACCCACGAGCGCTCACGGTCCCGAACGCCGCGGCCTGGGCAGCAGAACATGACGGGCGCCCCGCACCGGGGCTGCAGGGCTCGGTGGGCTGAGGGCGGCGGAGGAGCAGGGCCCGGGGACGCGCGCTCACCTCAGCCGGGAGGTTCAGCAACGCTGCCGTCGGCGGCCTTTGCGGGCGGAGAGAGGTGGAAACGACGAGCGAGGAGGGGGCGCCGGGCACCGCGGTCCCCATCCCGGACCAGGCGCGAGTCGCCCCGGGCGGAGTCACGGAGCCTCACAATCGCGTTTGTGACGCGGTGACCAGGTCTCTCCGATTCCTCGTCACCGCAGCACTACCGCCGCCCAGCGCTCGGCTCCCTCTGACAGGTGAGGTAACCCTGACAGAAGACTAAACGCCCGTCAGCAGGGCGACGGAAGTCCCGCCCACATGCGTTTGGCCTCCACGGAAAAGCCCTTTCTGAGCCTTCATTGGCTCAGCCCTCGAACTGCCTTCTGGGTACTGTAGTTCCTAGAATCAATGGGCCTGAAAAGTGGTTTTCCCTCCTGATAGGAGAAGAGACACGGACTCCCTAGGAAGGTACTGGAAAATGATGAGTCCTGTTGGAAAAGAGATCTTGAATATGATAAAAGGAAGGTGTCATCTCTTCCTGGTGAAAGTTCACACTCTTAAAATCCTAAAAGCCTCATACTTGTCATTTGGTGTGTTTTTCACTTTTCAACAGCACCTATCCCTTGAAATTTACTGAAATATGAAATATTTTTTTATTGCTTCGCTAGCCATCAATAGAGGCTTTGAGGAAACCAGGTTTCCTTTATTTATTCGCTGACAGGTAACACAGACCTAGAAGAGCCAAGGAAGCAGATGAAATAATCAGTAGAAGATATCATGTCTTTCCTTACATTCTTCTAAATTTTTCGGCTTACAATTTACTGTCTTTGTCACCTATTCTTTCCTCAGGTTATCATGAGTGAAATGCATTCACACTTTGTACAAACAATTTCATGGTAGCCAAGTTTCCAGGAGAGACATAGCTCAAGTTAAGTCTCTCGTTCTTCGAAGTCAATGTCCTTCGTTTACCACCCATCGTGTCTTACCTGTTCTCAGGCTTAATAGAGCCTTTTCTTTTCTAGCTATGTAAGTAATTCTCATGGTATAACTTCATTAATCAACAGGAATACCTTTCTGTAGTTTGACCTAAATCACTTCTGGAAATATTCTGCAGTCCCCATGCAGACATTGTCAATGCATTTTCAGCAGGAATGATCATGTCCAGGATAAAATCTCAAATTCAAAACCTTTGCCTCAGGTTCAGGTGCCCACTTTCCACACAATCATGGATGCCAACATTGCACCCATTCTGGCAGGAAATATAAAATTGGTACCTAACCAGTATTTCCAGATACATATCATATTCTTACAAGTTTGGAATAGACCATATCTGAGAAAAATTCAGTAAAAAATGTCATGTGGAAAAGAATGAGTGAATTCATCATTGTTCCCTGACAAGATCCACTCTATAAATCCAAAACCTTTTCCTCAGGTTCAGATGCTCATTTCCCACACCTTCTTGGATGCCAACAACTGTAAACTGGCTAACCATATTCCCAGATATACTTACAAAACAATAAACTATGCCTCAGTAAGTTTCATAAGAATTGTTAATGGAGAAAAACTAATAATTTCTGTGATTGGAACACAAATAAAAAGGGATCGCAGATAAAATAAATTCTGAGGAAGTAAAAGATAGGGTGTTACACCATTTACTTGTTCTAGGGCTGCCTAATATCTTCCCTCCATGATTCCTCCAAGGCTCAAGTATTTTTGCTCTCATCTGTGAGTGAATACACCTAGCCTCCTGTTATTCACTCAAAGAGCTTTACTCCCCATGAAGTGAACAGTAAGAAGACTTTATTCAGTTTTTGAGTGAACCTTAGTGTCTTTATAGCAATTGTTCCATGTACATTTCTGACATTTTCAGTACGAGTTACAAATAGATTCTCTATTTTACTTACATATCTATGATGAACTTGGGTGTTAAAACTTTTTACTGGATTTAGTCACAGAAAGACACACCTAAAAAAACAGGCCAATAAAACTTCATAGAATATGAATAGCAAGATAATGAATGGGATCAAAATTCTCAAGAAATAAAAAGTGGAGGCAGTTAGATTTCTTCGAGCGAGGTTTTAACAGTGCCTAAAACTGACCTGACAGTTCTGTGCTGAGGAACCTTAACTGATATTGTGCTTATTGTTCTCTTTAATATAACCTAAATTTAACTTTCCTTAATTTTTGAAATATTTATTGAGTAGAGAGAGTAAGAGAGGGAGAGACTTTGATCAGCTAACTCCCGCATGCACCCCAACACAGGTATGCACCCTTACTGCAAATCGAACTTGTGACACTCTGGCGCACAAAATAATATTCCAGCCAACTGAGCCTCTCCAGCCAGAGCTAATTTTTCTTATACACATTGTTTTCTTAAAAATGTACTTGCATCTCAGTGTTAACTGGAATCTGGAGTAAGGGTGTCCATGGCCAGAGTGTGCTGGAACCTGGGATTCAGGAAAATCTATGTTCCAACACTAACAGCTGGGGAACAGGCAGAGGCTGCAAAGAATGTGGGTTTAGAATATGGTCAGGGCTGCAGGAAAGACGTGGTGAACACCATTGTCTATAAATCCACTCTGAACCTAGAGGACAGAATAACATAAGGCGGGAGGTAGGGTCCTCTCATGGAGGTGACCCCTCACCCACTGAGATTATGATACTGAGGTCTCCAGCATCAGTTCTAAATACGAGGTCCCCAAATTCATATCCAGCTGTCCCCTATCCTGCAGGGTAAATGTCAAAACCATGACCCCAAAACACTCTTAAGAGACAAAGTAAGGTATCAAATTTACTTCAATGGATGGTATCTTAGCCTGTCATCAGAAAGGAAGGTGAAGGAGCAGAGACCCAGCCCAAATCACCAGTCTCCTGAGGATCATAGTCCATGTTGGGCTCAAACAGCAGGCAGGCAAACTGCAGTTCAGACGGTAACATTTCCCTTGAAAATTCACCGGAGCTGACAGATGACAGCTTTCCCATTAAGACTGGGGGGCCTATGGTAAGTGCTCGGCAATGCTAGAGAAATGGGGCGGGGGGAATGGATCATAACTGCAACAATGCAAACAGCACTTTTAGCTGAGTCTCCGTTTCTTAGTGTGGCTGCTCAGTGAGGGATTTCACAAAGTGCCGG
Source organism: Macrotus californicus (assembly GCA_007922815.1). Taxonomy (NCBI): domain Eukaryota; kingdom Metazoa; phylum Chordata; class Mammalia; order Chiroptera; family Phyllostomidae; genus Macrotus; species Macrotus californicus. Next base: position 28,212 of record VMDR010002311.1, read on the forward strand.
AGATTATCCCTGACTCGAGCCAGAATCCCAGGTTGGAGTCCAGCCCCTTCAAAGCTGATGCCAGGAGAAAGGGCAGTCCCAGGGCCAATAGCATTAGGAAGTTGAGTCTCTGCTCAAGAGACGTTTTGAAAAAGGCCTGAAAAAAGTATTTATCAGACTCTTCCTTTCTTTGATGTACAGTGTACACTTCAGGGTAAACAAATATAAGTTAAAACTTTTCTTCTTTATAAAATGATTGCCGTGTAATAAATTCAGGTGTCCTCGTAAAATTGAATAGACATGTCTCAATAGTACATAGAATAATAGATTTTACCAATGATTATCAACCAAACACCTTTAAGGACAGCTGGTACAATAAAGTCCAATAGATAAACATACTGGATGAAAAATCCCGCACTGGTCCCTCGTGTGGCCCAGTGGACTGAGTGCCTACCTATGAACCAAGGGGTGGCTGGTTTGATTCCCAGTCAGAGCATATGCCTAGGTTGTGGGTCAGGTCCCCAGTGGTGGGCGTTTGAGGTAACCACACATTGATGTTTTTGTTTCTCCCTCCTTTACCCTCTAAAAATAAACAATCTTTAAAAAACAAATTCTGTAACAGTTGTAATGGCAGTTGACTTGAGTCAGTGAATTTGTACTAATGGATCACAATACTAAGCCTCTAGTATATCCACTTCAGGAGAAAGAACCCAGACAATTATGTAGAAGCAAGCAGAGCAAAGTTTATTGAAAATACAGTACATGTTGGACAAACAAAGTGCAGGCTCTACCAAGAATGAGTGGTGGGATGGAGTAAGGGGTTGGGCTATTTATCTGGGTTTATTTCTGTTACCAATGAGTTTGAGTTCTTGTCTCCTGATGTCAAACAATTTAATCCAGGGACACTGATAAAAGCAAAGACAGACTTACTGAGGCTCTGCAGAGGCCAAGAACACTGAGATATTGCCTAAGGTTCTGTGCCCTATGAGGCTTAGGGAACACAGAAAGTGCTGGGGTTTGTGGCATGACTTTAGATCTGAGAAACAAAATTAAATGAAGTCAGGGTACTTCCTAGACCTTTGTTTTTTAGCTACCTATTCATAACTGCCATTGTTCTGGCAGGGCTTGACTTGATGGAGCAATTTGGAGGAACATTTTATTCTGTTTCATTTTCCCCCCAAGACATTTTGTACTCATAATTTATTACAGGTTGGTCGACAGAGGTCTCTTCTTCTGTAGCTTCAACCTGTAGATGAGGGACATTGGCCTAAGTGAGAAAAAAACCTAATACACTTAGTTTTATTGTAACAAAGCAACTTGTATATTTTAACTGTTTAAAACTGAGTATCAGCTCTAGCCAGTGTGATTCAGTTGGTTGGAGCCTCTTCCTATAACTGAAAGGTTGTGGGTTTGATCCCAGGTCCAGGGGTAGGTACATGCAACCCACCCTCAGTCTGGACGCATATGATCCCCAGTCTGGTGTGTATGGGAGGCAACTAGTTGATGCTTCTCTCTTGCATCAGTTTCTCTCTCCATTCCCCTCTAAAAGCAATGAAAAAAATGTCATCAGATGAGGATAAAAGTAAATAAATAAACTGAGGTTTATCTTTCCTTCATAGTGAAACAAAAAGAAATGTAAAAAATAATCAGGAATAAAATTACAGTACAGAAATGTCAATTCTGAATAAAATCCTAGATTTCTGATTCTCACATCCAGTGGCAGAGCTCAAGTCACTGTTATTTAGGAAGAGGACTGACTGGGGAGCAGACAACAAATGTCTCCTCAGAGATACGACCCGACTCCTGACTCCCCCTATTCTTTTAGAACAGTGTGAACACAAAATGGCTACATACTAAACCTGCCAAGCTCAGGGAAGGCCTGCATGGTGACCTAATTAATTCAGAGTCCTAAAGTAACCACAAAGGATGGTTTGAAATTGATACATATTAACTAAAAGCAGTTTATGGCAGGTAGTCATGTGGTAGGCTACAATCTTCCCTGACAAAAGTCAATCTTCACTATAAGCTGTGTATTGTCTTTTTTAAAAAAGATTTTATCTTTAGATGGAGGGGAAGGGAGAGAAACCGTCAATGTGTGGTTGTCTCTTGCACACCCCCTAGTGGGGACCTGGCCGGAAACTCAGGCATGTACCCTGACTGGGAATCAAACCAGCAACCCTTTGGCTCACAGGCTGGCACTCAATCTACTGAGTCACACCAGGAAGGGCGTGTATTGCATTTTGCATCTACAATAACATACCTTTGGAGGTCAGAACAACTTGCTTTTTCCAAACTCTTTAAAGTGCAGATAGTGGAAACCACAAATCTCGTTAACTGTTGACTGTTAATTATCCTGTACCTACCCATTAAAAAAAAGTGTTTCTGTCATTTTAACTTTTTATCCAATTACAAGAGTTCCTTCCACCTGGATATTCTATCACCAGTGGATATCAGGTAGCCCATTTACATCCTCTCTTTTGCTTGTAACGTATAAAGCAGGGTGCAGAATTGCCATTCTCTGAAGCATTTTCTCAGTCTGTTTAGGTTTTGCTTCCCAGCAGTTATCATCACTTGACTCAAAACTCATAATAAATTCTAACAGGTTTGGACGTTTCTTACATTGACAACAGCCCATCACCCACCACTGCTAACTGTGCTGTGGTCACACTGACCAAACAGTTTGCCCAACTGGCTCCCATCTCTGGGAATCTGGCGTAAGGATTTCAGTGGTGGTCAGAGTGCAGCAGGCAAACACAGGGAGACTGGAAATGAGGATGTGAGTCTAGAACATGGTCAAGCCTGTAGGAAACACATGGCAGGCGCCATTGTCTCATCCAGCCACCAAGGACACAGACTACAGAAGGACACGACACCAGGATTTTGCAAGTCTCAAATATCATTTCTGAATACTGGGTGCCAGGGTTCATATCCAGCTGTCCACACTCCTTCAGGGTCAATGTCAAGGCCATATACGAGAACACCTCAAAGAGTCAAACTGAGGCACCACACTCACCACAATGGAAGGGATCCAAGCCTGTCACGAAAAAGTGAGGGGAAGAGAGACGTAGGCTTTAATCACTGAGGTCTCCAGAGGGCAGAACTCTGTTGGTCTCAAAAGGGAGACAAATTGCAACTCGGACTCAAAGAAGAATCCCGTGAAGAAATCACTGGAGATGACACAGACAACAATCCTGAGAGGACTTCAGGTCAGACGGTAAGTGCTGTCTGGGATGTCAGAGGAATGGAGGGAAAATCGTGATAATAGGAACAATGCAAGTGGCAGTGGCGGCAGCATTGTACCTGCCCCAGAGAAGGCTTCACAAGCAGTGGCAGATTGTGCCCAGTTCTGGAGTCAGAATCCCAGGTAGGAATCAACACTTGTCTGCTGTGTAAACTTGGAGAACCTTCTGTATTTCTCTAATGCTGAATTTTGTCAGCTCAACTCAGTTATTAGTTTCACTTTTCAGGTGGTTCCAAGAATTAAGAGAAAATGCCCAACAAGCTAACCCTGGAATCCTGGCACCGACAAGCACTAAGTTTGTTACTTCTACTGATCTTCAAAAACCAAGGTAAGAGTTATCATCACCTGTATGTCACATTAAGCCAATTTAGACTGAAGGAGCTCTAGCGAGTCACCTGGAGTCTCCTGGGGAAAGACCCTACAGTGATACCTCTGTGCCGAGCAGCACCTGCCTTCCTGCAGATGAATCAGCAGGTTGTGAAAAGCCCTATTTCTTTCTGAAAGGCATCCCAAAACAACAGGGCCTTGTGAGCATTGGAGAGAATGAGGGGTGCCTGGTCTGGGAATGTCTCTGCAGTCAGAGGTTGGAGTTGCCTAAGCCCAGGCAGGCTGCAAGCACAGCTTCTGCACTGCAAATGGAAACTTTAGCTCTTGACCTCTCCAACAACTCAGGTATGAAGACATACCCATTTTACACAGAAGAAAAAACAGGCCAGGAGTAGAGGGGGCATCACTTCTCTGTGACCCCCACTGATATCTGGGGCTCTGGGATTCAAACCCAGGCTTCCTGACCAGGGCATATGGGGACAGATCTCTTGCCCTCCTATCTCCCCCTGCCGTGGGCTTTTGGACTCCATAACAACCTACCCATCTACATGCCATCTGGTCCCCCTGAGCGTCCTGTTCCAACTTATAACCTACCATGATAGCAGACCAGAAAAATGGGAGAACACTACAAAGCAAGGGCTTAGTGTATTATTAAATGTGTCAAATTCTGTAAATAACAGAAAAATGTTAACAGAGCAAGTTAAAAGTGTTCATTACTTTGTGCAGAGGATAATTTTTTTTAAATATTAGAATGTTATTCCAATATAAAAACAATTATTCTATATAGAAAAAAGGCACAAAATGAAATTCCAACATGCATCTTTGTTTCACTGTCCTTTTGTTAAAGAAAATTGCCAAAATTCATAGCAGATTAGGTTGAACATATAATCGGACATTTTACCAAACATACACAGATAGCAAATATACATCTGAAACAAGGCTCACCATAAATCCTTAAGGAAATGTAACCAGTGAGGTAGCATGGCAAAGTTTTAAAAGGGCTGACATAAAGAACAATTGGCCAAACCAAATATTCCCTAGGACGTGAAGGTATTGGACCCCTCATACACTGCTGGAAGAATGCAAAAAGGTAACATCAGTTTAGGTCACAACTTGCTAACTTAAGTTAAACATTTACATACCCTATGACTCAGACTGTGCACTGAGTTATTGACAAAGGTAAAGGAAACATGTATTTATGTAAAGAATTATACAGAAGTATCTGTCCCAGCTTTATTTTCAATAGTCAAAAATTAGAAATAACCTAATGTCCATAAACAAATGAATGGATAAATGGTGATACATTCAAAGATAAGAATATTTCTCAGCAAAAGAAAAGATGTGCTACTAATACATCATTAAATACATCTCCAAGTATTTATGCAACATAAATTAAAGCAGAAAATATACTGCGATCCCCATCATATAAATTCTAGAAGATGTAAAGTTACCCATTAAAATAAAAAGTAAACTAATGGTTACTTGGAGAGTTGTGAAGGGCAGAGAGAGAGATTTTTAAAAGATATGAAGTAGCCCTGGCTTGTGTGGCTCAGTGGATTGAGCGCAGACCTGGGAACCCTAAGGTCGCCAGTTCAATTCCCAATCAGGGCACATGCCTGGGTTTCAGGCCAGGTCCCCACTTGGGGGCGTGTGTGAAAGGCAACCAATGGATGTTTCTCTCCCTCTCTAGCTCCCTCCCTACTAGTCTCTCTAAAAATAAATAAGTAAAATATTTTTAAAAAAAGATATGAAGTAAATACACAGTGACAAATATGGTCAGTATTATGACTGTGGTGATAGTTTCATTTTAATAATATAGGTCAGACTTCATCAGATACTATACTTGAAATATATCATTTAATACATGTGTATTATACCACACTAAAGCTTTTAAAAAATTGCTCAAGATAAAAAAGAAAATTGTATATCCAACTCTTTTTAAAAAATAGGTTTGGCAACTACATTCATGTACTCATGCCCTCTAGTGGTCAGTCTTGCCTTGATGACAGTACATAGAGCAAACAATGACAGAACATAGCAAACCAGGAATGCTGACTGGGTCACAAAAGCCACATCCCTGGACTATACATACCCCTTTTCTTTACCTTTGATTTCCTGCCTGGGCACCAACTGTCTTGAGGTGAACATCTGAGGCCCTACAGAAATTCACAAAATCTTTTGATTATTTTCAATGAAAATGACTTGGGCCAAAGAAGAACATTCACATTTGTGAACTCACCAATCCTGTTATCTTTTTCACAGACACATTTCTGGATACATGTTTACAAGAGGCACATTCCGTCTACTTGTCTGCAGTCTTCTCCAATCCCTATTGGAATAGTGATTCTCTAGCAACCATAATTTCCCATAACTTTACTGTCCTACAATCAAGTGACCACCACCTATGGTATTGTAGACAACAGGGCACATGGCTCACTTTAAGAACTCTGAAAGTGATTCTCTTGAAAAGTATTGACACACCCTGTGAACCAGGTATAAATTCACGCTACTCGAAGAACTTGTTTGTAACACATGCCCCTCCTCAGGTGATTTCTGAGTCTCCTCAAACTTTTAGCATCCTGGCTTCACATGACCAGGAAGCCCTGCAGTCTTTTCTAGGAGGATGTGGGCAGTAATACAAATTTGGTTAAACAATGGTGACCTAATTGCTGCCACCATGTCGCCCAGTCTGAGGCAGAGAAATTTTGAGACCCCCATGAAGGTTGTTCACCTCTTCATGCTTGTAGAGCCCACATCTGCTTATAAACCCCACACAGTAAATACAACCACCAAGATTAAAGGGCACTTAAACAACAAGACATTCATTACTTTACAAACCAAAGGGACGTGGACCTGGTAGTTCTTGCATTGGTGACTTCAACACTGAATATATTCATCCCAGGTGCCTAAGGAAACCAGGTCCCTTAGGAAAACAGTCCTTCTCAAGCTGCCAGCTGAACTCAGATGATGTTTTCCGTGGTCAACAATGGGTCAGGTCCACGCCCCAACTGATCAGAGTAAAGGAAATGCAGATCTCCTAAGGGGTGAGACAACTCCTAATTTCCTCTAACAAATCAGAGAACAGAGTTAGCTTCTCTGAGGACATTAGGACAGTGACTGATGAAAATTGTGGGGACCTGCAAGGTAATACAGGTAAAATAGCTTCAACCAGAGAAATTTTGAATGACATAAAATCTGCAAGAGATCTGTGTAAATTAGAAAGTGCAAGACAGATACATGTGGTTCCCACATAACAAGAACTTATGGGGAATCTCCCAACTGTTGATGTTTGGATGCATGAGTATAACTCAAACAGGGCCTGAGTTTCCTCCCGTGTTGTTAACACTGAACAATAACAAAAAAACCCTGTACATTTTATACACATCTAAGGCCTTCCTCCATTGTGAACTCTCATGTGCTGTGAAAGGTTAGATTTTCTGCTAAAAGATTTGCCACATACACTGCAATCATAAGGCCTTTCTCCAGTGTGAACTCTCTGATGATAATGGAGTGTGGAGCGAGAAGTAAAAGATTTCCCACATTCATTGCATTCATATGGTCTTTCTCCTGTGTGAACTCTCTGGTGAATAATGAGGTGAATTCTTTGGGTAAAAGATTTCCCACATTCACTGCACTCATGGGGCCTTTCTCCTGTGTGAACTCTTCGGTGTCTAATAAGTATTGAGCTATTTGTAAAAGATTTCTCACATTCACTGCACTTGTAAGGCCTTTCTCCTGTGTGAACTCTCTGATGATAACCAAGGGCAGAGACAGAAGTAAAAGATTTTCCACATTCATTACACTCGTAAGGTCTTTCTCCTGTGTGAACTCTCCTGTGTTTAGAGAGGTATGAATTCTGGCTAAAGGATCTCCCACAATCAGCACATTCATAAGGTTTTTCTCCAGTGTGAACTCTCTGATGTTGATTCAACTGGGAACTATCCCTAAAAGATTTTCCACATTCACTGCAGTCAAAAGGCCTTTCTCCTGTGTGAACTCTCTGATGACAACGGAGGGCAGAACTAGAGGTAAAAGATTTCTCACATTCACTGCACTCATAAGGCCTTTCTCCAATATGAACTTTCTGATGATAACGAAGGGCAGAGCCAGAAGTAAAACATTTTCCACATTCACGACATTCATAAGGCCTCTCTCCTGTGTGAACTCTCTGATGTATATTGAGGTGATTTCTTTGGGTAAATGATTTCCCACACTCACTGCACTCATAAGGCCTTTCTCCTGTGTGAACTCTACGATGTCGAATGAGTATCGGTCCATTGGTAAAAGATTTCCCACATTCGGTGCATTCATAGGGTTTTTCTCCAGAGTGAACTCTCTGATGATAACAGAGGGCAGAGCCAGAGGTAAAAGATTTCCCACATTCACTACACTCAAAAGGCCTTTCTCCAGTGTGAACTCTCTGGTGTTGGGAGAGATAAGATTTGTGGCTAAAGGATTTCCCACATTCACTGCACTCATAAGGTCTTTCTCCTGTGTGAACTCTTCGGTGTATAATGAGGTGATTTATTTGAGTAAAAGATTTTCCACAATCACTACACTCATATGGCCTTTCTCCTGTATGAACTCTCTGATGGTAACGGAGGCCAGAGCTAGAAGTAAAGGATTTCCCACATTCACTACATTTATAGGGTTTTTCTCCAGTGTGAACTCTCTCATGATAACGGAGAGCAGAGCTAGATGTAAAAGATTTCCCACATTCATCACATTCATAAGGCCTTTCTCCTGTGTGAACTCTACCATGTTCAATGAGGTCAGATTTTCGTTTAAAGAATTTCCCACATTCAGTGCATTCAAAACTCATTTCTCCAGTATAAACTGTCTGTTGTTGAATATGAACAGAGTTATGCCTGAAAGATGGTGCACACTCACAACACACATAACAACTTTCTCCAGTATGACTTCTCTGAGGATAAATGAGGACAAATTTTTGGTTGAAGGATTTCCCACATTTGCCACACTTGTGCTGCCTTGCCCCAGAATGAATTCTTCGGTGTTGATTGAAGGTTAAGCTTCCCCTAAAGGATTTTCCACAGTCTTCACAAACACGAACTTTGTCATCAGTGTGGACTCTCTGGTGAATAACAAATGAAGATTTGTACCTGAATGTTTTCCCACACTCATGGCACGTAAAACACTGTCTTTTAGTGTGCACACCTGAATCCTGAACAAGTGTGTTTTTGGGACTAAAGGCTTTCTTGCGTTCTTCCCAAGTACGACTACTTTTTAGGCATTGAAAAGACACTCTATTTTTGGAGATTTTGTTTGGCTTCTCCCTGGTGTGAGTCGCCTGTTGCTGGGGATGTCCTGAGGTGGTCATGCAGTCCTTCCCAACCTCCTCACGGGTAACGGGCTTCTGTGACGTATGGATATTGCTGCTCTTTGCAAGTGAGGCTCTCTTCACATTGCTTATCAAGAGTTTTTCTCCCGTGCGATGCTCCTGGTACTGCTGACAGTTTGCACTGAAATCAAACTGTTTTGCACATGACCCACATCTCAACAGTTTTGGGGCGTGTAGTGTTTCCTGGTTTTCAGTCAAGTGGAAGATGTCTCTCAAGACTGAACCACACATCTCACAGGGATGGGTCTTCTGGGAAGATGGAGGTTCCTTTGGAGTCCCGGTCTGTGACACTCCCACAGAAATGCTCTGTTCAGATGGTGCCTCCACATTCTTTGCTCCACAACAGCAACCTGAGTGCAAAGAAATGCTGGTGAAGTACACATTGACTTTATTGGCAAGGAGCAACCCAATCACAAATGTTCAAATGAAAACTAAAAAAAAACTGAGGTAACTATGCTTATGTCAGATAAAATAAGACTTTAAGTCAAAAACTGTCACAAAAGGCAAAGAACCTCCTAATATAATAATAAAGCAGCCAAGTAATTAAGAGGCTATAACTATTGTAGTACATATGTACCCATAATTGGAGCACCTAAATATACTAAGGAAGTACTAACTAATGCAAAGACAGAAACAGACAGCAATACGATAAATGTAGGGAACTTCAATACTCTGATTTCTAAAACAGATAGATACAAAAATATCAGTAAAAGAATATCGAACTTAAACTTCACTAAAGAGCAAATGAGCTCTTCCTGAAAGCAATGAGAGGTGATTTCTGAAAATAGTTCACTACTCACCTGATCCAGAAAACCCCACAAAATCATCCAAATCAAGAGGTTCAAATGTTCGTGTTCACTTTAAGAAAATACACAAAACTGCCAGACCATGAAAGGTATGTATATTCAAAAAGCCACCAAATATCTGAAGGATGTCACTTTGCACAAGTAACATGCGCCCTTCCATCATTACAATGGTGGAGTAGGTAGGTGTGCCCAAGCCAAACAGTGGTGCTGGATAGAGAGTTAGTGGGCCAAAAAGAAGGCTGAAGTTTTGCTGCACAGCTTAAAAATGCAGGGAACTTAAGAGTTTAGATGTAGATTCTCTGGTCACTGAGCAGATTCTCTGGTCAATCAGGTAAACAAAGCTCCCAAGATATGGTGTAGAATTTACAGAGCTCATGGGCAGATTAACCCATACACGTGCTCTCCCTGCCACACTGAGATGATCCTCACTGAAAAAGAGCAGACTGTTCCAAAACCAGAAGAGGAAATTTCACAAAAGAAAAAGATATTACAGAACAAAACCAAAAAAATAAAAGCTTATGGCCAAGGAGTATATTCAGCATAAAATAAATACTGCCCTAGCTGGTGTGGCTCAGTAGACTGAGTCATGGTCTGCGAACCAAAGGGTCACTGGTTTGATTCCCAGGCAGAGCACATGCCTGGGCTGCAGGCCAGGTTCCCATTAGGGGGTTTGTGAGAGATAACCACACACTGATGTCTCCCTCTCTCCTTCCCTTCCCCCCTCTCTAAAAATAAATAAATAAAACCTTAAAAACTAAAATAAAATAAATACTAATAAACATTAAAAAAAAATAGCCCTGGCTGTTTTGGCTCAGTGGATTGAGCACCAGACTGCAAAGCAAAGGGTCACCAGTTTGATTCCCAGTCAGGACACATGCTTAGGTTGTGGGCCAGGTCACCAGTTGGGGGTGCAGGAGAGGCAACCACATACTGATGTCTCTCTTTCTCTCCCTCCCCTCCTCCCTTCTAAAAATAAATAAATCTTTTTTTTTAAGTTAAAAAAAAAATAGAGACTGAGCAAATGAGCCAAATCTTAACAGGGTAACTCTGAGTGTTGTCCTGATATGCCAAGGTTGCAGGTACAATACCCAGTTTGGACACATACAAGAAGCAACCAATGGCCCTGGCTGGTGTGGCTCAATGGATAGAGTGCCAGCCTGCGAATAATCCAAGGGTCGCCAGTTCAACTCTCAAGGCAAGGCACATACCTGGGTTGCGGGCCAGGTCCCCAGTTGTGGACTTGCGAGAAGCAACCTATTGATGTATTTCTTACACATCAATGTTTCTCTCTCTCTCCCTCCCTTCTCCACTCTCTAAACATAAATAAATAAAATCTTTTTTTTTAAAAGAAGCAACCAATGAATGCATAAATAACTGTCTCTCTCTGCCCCCTCTCTAAAACCAATAAATAAAATTTGTAAAAAAAAAACCCAAATATACCTAACAGACATATATAGAAGACGCAGCAGAGTACACATTCTTCTCAAATGCACAAGGAACATATGGTATAACAAATCACCTATCAGGTCACAAAACAAGTCTTAATAAACTTAAGAAGACTGAAGTTATATCAAGTATCTTTTCCCACAAAAATGAAATGAAAGTAAAAATCATTAGGGGGAAGAATGATGAAAAAAATCACAAATATGTAAAATTTAAACAACACACTCTTGAATGATCAATGAGTCAAAGACATCAATATACATTCAGACAAATGAAAATGGAAACATACCATATAGAATGCTACAAAAGCGGCAGTAAGAGGAAAGTTTATAATGATAAATGTATACATTAATATAAAAGAAACATCTCAACAATTTACCTTTACACTTTAAGGTATGAGGGAAAAAACAAACTAAGGTCAAAGTTAGCAGAAGAAAGTAAATGACAAAGATTAAAGCAGATATAAGTGAAAGAGAGACAGGAAAAATAATAGAAAAAGAACAATGAAACTAAGAGACGGTATTTTAAGAAGATAATCCAATTGACAAACCTGTAGATAATCTAAGAGAAAGAACTCAAATAAAATCTGAAATGAAAGCAGATATCACAACTGATAGTACAGGAATATAATCAATCAGAAGAGACTACAAAAAACAATGATATGTTAACAAATTGGATAACCTGGAAGAAATTAAAAATTTCCTGGAAACAGAGTTCTGGTCAAGATGGAGGCATAGGAAGAAACCCTTTGCTTCCTCACATAACCAAAAGGAGGATAGCAACTTCTCTAAAATCAATAAACAACCAGAAGCACCAGAAAATCAAACTGCATGGAAATCCAACAACCAAGGAATTAAAGAAAAAATCAACAAGAACAACCACACCTGTGCACCAAGAGAAAGAAATATGGCCCAATGAAAGAACAGAGCAAAACTTCAGAAAGAGAGCTAAGCTATGAGGAGACAGCCAACCTATCTGATGGAGAATTTAAAGTCCTGGCAATCAAAATGCTCACAGAACTGATTGAGTTTGGTCAAAAAATGAAAAAACAAATGAAGGATATCCAAAGAGAAATAAAGCAAAATATTCAGGGAACCAACAGTGACAGGAAGAAACCAGGACTCAAAGCAACAATTTGGAACAAAAGGGAAAAATAAACATCCAACCAGAACAGAACAAAGAAACAAGAACTCAAAAAAGTGAAGAGAGACTTACAAACCTCTGGGACAACCTGAAACGTTCCAATATCTGAATTAGAGGGATACCAGAAGGAGAAGAGGAAGACCAAGAAATTGAAAATTTATTTGAACAAATAATGAAGGAAAACTTCCCCAATCTGGCAAAGGAAACAGACTTCCAGGAAGTCCAGGAATCCCAGAGAGACCCGAAGAAGTTGGACCCAAAGAGGAACACACCAAGGCACATCATCATTAAGTTACCCAAGATTAAAGATAAAGAGAAAATCTTAAAAGCAACAAGAAGAAAGGAGAGTTACCTACAAAGGAGTGCCCACAAGGCTATCAGATGAATTCTGAAAAGAAACCTTACAGGCAAGAAGGGGCTGGAAAGAAGTATTTGAAGTCATGAAAGGCAAGGACTTACATCCAAGATGACTCTATCCAGCAAAACTATCAGTTAGAATGGAAGGGCAGATAAAGTGCTTCCCAGTAAGGTCAAGCTAAACAAGTTCATCATCACCAAGCCATTATTACATGAAATGTTAAAGGGACTTAAATAACAAAAAGATAAAAAATATGAACAATAAAATCACAATAAACTCACAACTATCAACAAATGAGCCTAAAAAAAAAAGGAAAACAAAAACTAAGCAAACAACTAACACAGGAACAGAATCAGAGAAATGGACATCACGTGGAAGGATTTCAGTGAGGAGAGGGAAGGGTGGAATAGAGGAGAAAAGGTACAGGGAAGAAGAATCATAATTAGTAGGCATAAAATAGATGGGGAGAGGTAAAAAATGGTATACAGAACAGAGAACTCAAAGAACTCATAGGTACAACCCATGGACATGAACTAAGGGGCGAAGAATACTGGATGCTTGAGGGGGGAAAGGCAGAGGGGGGATAAAGTGGAAAAAACTGGGAAAACTGTAATAGCATAATCAATAAAAAATACTTAAAAAAATAAAAATATAAAAATTTCCTGGAAACATATAAACCATCAAAACTGAATCATGTAGAAATAGGAAACCTAAATAGATCTATAACTGGTAAGAAAATTGAATCAGCAATTAAAAATCTCCCAACAAACAAAAACCCAGGACTCAAGAATCACTGGCAATGCTACTAAATACTTAAAAAGAGTTAATAGCAATCCTTCTGCAAATCTTCCAAAAAGTTGAAGAGGTGACATTCATTTGTTCTAAACTCATTTTATGAGATGCATTACCCTGATATCAAAGCCATTTAAGGAAAATATAAGAGAAGAAATTTATAGGCCAATTTCTTTGATGAATACAGATGTAAAAATCCTCAACAAAATACCTGCAAACTGTATCTAACAGCACATCGAAAGGTCATACACCACAATCAAGTAGAATTTATCCCTGGAATGTAGTTCAACATGTGTAAATGAATAAATGTGATACACCAGATTAACAGAATGAAAGATCAAAGCATAATCATATAAATACATGCAGGAAAAACAGTTGACAAAACTCAATAATCTTTCATGATAAACAACCCTCAACAAATTAGGAATAGAAGCTAACCCAAACCTAACATCATACTCAATAATCAAAGGCTAAAAGGTTTTCCTCTAACATCAGGAACTAGAGAAGGATGCCTATGCTTTCCACTTTTATTCAACATAGTACTGAAAGTCCTATGCAGAATAAAGAAAATAAGAAATAAAGAGCACCCAAATTAGAAAGAAAAAAGCAAAACTATTTGCAGATGAAATCATCTTATATATAGAAAACCCTAAAGACTCTACCAAAACACCTTTAGAACTAATCAACGAATTCGGTCAAGTTGTAGGATAAAAAAATCAAGAGACAAAACTCAGTTGCCTTGGCTGGGTAGTTCAGTTGTTTAGAGTGTTGCCCCGACATGCCAAGGTTGTAGGTGCAATGCCCAGTCAGGGCACATAAAAGAAGCAACCAATGAAAGCATAAAAGAGGATCAACAAACTGATGTTTCTCTGTCTCTGTTTCTCTTCTACCCACCCCTTCCGCTCTTTGTCTCTAAAAACAAAAATCAATTAAAAATACGTCCTGGTAGGTGTGGCTCAGTGGTTTGAGTATTGGCCTATGAACCAAAGTTACTGGTTCAATTCCTGGCCAGGGCACATGCCTGGGTTGCAGGCCGGGTGCCCAGTTAGGGGCCTATGAAAAGAAAACAATCAATGCTTCTCTCACATATCAGTGTTTCCTTCCTTCCTTTATCCCTCCCTTCCTCTGCTCTGTAAAATTAAATAAAATCTTAAAAGAAAAAAACTCAGTTGTTCATATACACTAATAATAAACTATATGAAAGAAAATTAAGAAAACAATCCTATTTAAAATAGCATCAAAAAGAATAAAACACTCAGGAATAAAATTAACCTAGGAGGTGAAAGATCTGTATTCTGAAAATTACAAGATATTGATGAAAGAAATTGAAGATACAAATAAACAGAAAAATATCCAGTGTTCTTGTATTGAAAGAATAAATACTGTTATAATGTCCATTTTACCCAGAGCAACCTACCCAGAGTGATATACAAGTTCTATGCAATTCATATCAAAATTCCAATGAAATTTTTCACAGATACAGAAAAAACAATCCTGTTGACCTGGGATGGTGAACACACAATACAGTGTACAGACAGACACTGTGTTGTAGAACTGTGCACCTTAAACCTGTATAATTTTGTTAACCAGTGTAAACCAATTAATTCAATAAAAAGGAGAAAAAAGTCCTAAAATCGTTATGGAACCACCAAAAAAAAAAATCTAAATAGACAAAGCAATCTTAAAAAACAAACAAACAAAAAACCTTAAGCATATTTCCTATTTCAAGATATTACAAATCTATAAGCAATCAAAACACTTATGAAACTGACATAAAAATGGACAAGTGGAACAAAATAGAAAGCCTAGAAATAAACTCACAATATATGGTCAAATAATCTTTATCCTTACTCAAGAACACAAAATGGAGAAACAACAGTCTCTTCAAAATGACATAAGCCCTGGCCGGGTGCCTCAGCTGGTTGAAGCACAGCCCCAAACACCAAAGGTTGTGGGTTCAGCCCTGACTGGTATGCTTCAGTTGGTTGGGCATTGTCCACCAAAGCAAAGGGTTGCTGATTCAATTCCAGCCAGGGCACATGCCTGGGATGCGAGTTCAGTTCCTCTCTGGGTATATACCAGAGGCAGTCAACAGATGTTTCTCTCTTGTACCGATGTTTTCTTTCTTTCTTTCTCCCTCCCTCCCCCTCACTCTAATAAATAAATAAAATCTTTAAAAAAAAAAGAGGTTGAATGTTGGACTCTGGGTCAGGGTACATCCCTAGACTGTGGGTTCAATACCCAATCAGAGTACATACAAGAGGCAACCAAAAGATGTTTCTATCTCGCATCATTGCTTGTTTCTCTCTTTCTCTTTCTCTGTCTGTCTCTCTCCCTTTCTAAAATTAAGAAACCTATCAAGTGAGGATTAAAAAATAAAATAAAAAATTAAAAATAAATGGTGACGAGCCCTGGCCAGGTAGCTCAGTTGGTTAGAGCACTGTCCTGATACACCAAGGCTGGGGGGATTGATCCCAGGTCATGGCACATACAAGGTTCAACTGATGAATACATAAATAAATAGAACAACAAACTGATGTGTCTCTCTCTCTCTCTCAAATCAATAAAAATTTAAAAAATAAACAGTGAGAAAAATGGATACTCATGTGCCAATCTGAACCCCTATCTTACATATCTTACAAAAATTAGAACTTGGATGTAAAAAAAAAAAATTTAAGACCTGAAATTGTTAAACTTTCAGAAGAAAACATAAGAAAAAAGTTCTCTGACATTGGTGTTGGCCATGATTTCTTACATATGAAACCAACAGCACAGACAACAAAAGCAAAAATAAACAAGTGGGCTATATCAAACCAAAAACTTTCTGCACAGCAAGAGGCACAATCAATGAAACAAAAAGGCAACCTAAGAAATACGATGGCCTGGCCAGTGTGGCTCAGCAGATTGAGCACCTCCTGCGAACCAAGCGTTGTCAGTTCCATTTCCAGTCAGGGCACATGCCTGGGTTGCCAGCCAGGTCCCCAGTAGGTAGCATGTAAGAAGCAACCACACACTGATGTTTTGTTCCCTCTTCCTCTTCCTCCCTTCCCCTCTGTCTAAAAATAAATATTTTAAAAATTAGGATAAAATATTTGCAAGATATTCAAGGAGGGACCCAAAAAAACCCATAATTTATTTATAAAAAATTGTTTACTCCTACATGTTTAAACTTCCGTCACCTTCAAAGTACTCTCCATTTGATGCAATACACCTATCAAGACTTTTTTCCCCACTGCTGAAGACAGTTTTTGAACTCTTCAATTTTGATGTGTATTAGTGCTTCTGGCATTTTTTGTTTCACCTCTTCCACATCAGTAAAACATCGCCCTTTGAAAACTTTTTTCATCCAGGGAAACAAAAAAAGAGTCACTAGGGTGAGACTGGTTGAATGGGGGGGGAAAAGGAGCAGGTGGTCGTGCCATTTTGGATAAAAAATTGCTGAAAACTCAGCACAGTGTGCAGGTGGTCTTGTAAATTACCCATCATGAAATGGGCAAATGAAACGTGTTGAAAGAATCTTCAAAAAAATTCACTGAAGCCGAACGCTGCCTCTCATAACAATACCAGCTGGTACACTGATACAGATGGGTTCCTAGAACATTCACTTAGTAGAGAAAGCATATACTATAAGCGGCCCACCCATCAGAAGAAAATAAGTTTTGGGGGGGTGCCTCCCACCATATCTGATAAGGGCTTAACATCCAGAATATATCAAGAATTCATACACCTTGACAACAAAAAAAAATTCAATTAAAAATGGGCAAAGGATACATATGCACATTTATTCAAAGACATACAAATGGCCAAGAGATACATGAAAAAGTGCTTAACATCACTAATATCATGTAAATGCAAAATCAAACCACAGTGAAACACCTCATACCTCTTAGGATGGTTATTATCAAAAAGACAAGAGATAACCAGTGTTGACCAGGATGGGAAGGAAAGGCCACCCTAGCTAGTGTGGTTCAGCAGACTGAGTGCCAGCCTGCAAACCAAAGGGTTGCTGGTTCAATGCCCAGTCTAGGGCACATGCCTACCCTAGCTAGTGTGGTTCAGCAGACTGAGTGCCAGCCTGCAAACCAAAGGGTTGCTGGTTCAATGCCCAGTCTAGGGCACATGCCTACCCTAGCTAGTGTGGTTCAGCAGACTGAGTGCCAGCCTGCAAACCAAAGGGTTGCTGGTTCAATGCCCAGTCTAGGGCACATGCCTGGGTTTCGGGTCAGGTCCCCAGTAGGGGCCGCACCAGAGGCAATCATGTAATGATGTTTCTCTCCCTCTTTTTCTTCCTCCCTTCCTCTCTCTAAATGTAAATAAATAAAATTTTAAAAAAGAAAAGGAAGTCTCCATACACTGTTAAAATGTAACTCAATACACCACTAAGGACAAAAGTATGGAAGTTCCTCAAAACATTAAAAAATAAAACTATGATATGGTCCAACAATCCCACTTCTCTGTATACTATATCCAAAAGAAACAAAATCAGTATCTCAGAGATATTTGCACTCCCATGTTTACTGACGCATTATTCACAACAGCCATGATACAAAAATTACCTAAAATATGTTTACAAATGAATGGATAAAGAAAATCTGGTATGTGTACATATACAACGGAGTATTATTCAGCCATTAAAGAAAATCATGAATTTGTGACATCAATGAACCTGGAGGGCATAATACAAAGTGAAATAAGCCAGACTGAAAAAGACAAATACTATATAAAGTGATTTATATGGGGAACCTTAAAAAAAGAAAAAAAAGAGTGGAACCAAAGAAAGAAAAAGAATGCCAGAGGCTAGGGTTTAGGGAAAATGGGGCAATGGTCTTGTATTACAAGATTATGTTCTGAGCCCTGGCTGGTGTGGCTCAGTAGGTTGAGCTCCACCCTGAGAACCGAAAGGTCACGGGGCCTGAGTTTGTAGGCCAGCTCTGTTTTACTCCTTCTCTTTCTCCCTCCCTCCTCTTCTCTCTAAAAATAAATAAATTAAAAAAAAAAATTAAGTTCTGTGGCCTTATTTTCCTTTTTCGCCATCTTGAATCCTGTGGAGCCTGCTGGGAACAGGACTTCTAGAACGACAAATATATCTGGAAGGCTGTGGTCCAAGGCCATTTTTGCCGGCTATAAACGGGGTCTCCAGAACCAGAGGGAGCACACAGCTCTTCTTAAAATTGAAGGTGTTTATTTACTTATTTTTTTAAATTGAAGGTGTTTATGCTCTAGATGAAACTGAATTCTATCTGGGCAAAAAATGTGCTTATGTGTACAAAGCAAAGAACAACACAGTGACTCCTGCTGGTAAATCAAACAAAACCAGAGTAATCTGGGGAAAGGGTAACTCGTGCTCTAGAAACTGGAATGGTTCACGCTAAATTCTGAAGCAACCTTCCTGCTAAGGCCATTGGACACAGAATCTGTGTAATGCTGTGCCCCTCAAGGATGTAAACTTATTGAAAAGTAAATAACAGCCCTGACTGGCTCAGGCTGCAGGTGGGGGTCCAACTGTGGCTCAGTTGGTTGGGGGTCCTCTGGCAAAGTGAAGAATTCCTGGTTAGGGCACATGGTTGGGTTTCAGGTTCAGTCCCTGGTCAAGATGCAAAGGGGAGCCAACTGATGAATGTTTCTCTCACATGTCAATGGTTCTTATCCTTTTTTCCTTCCTCCCTTCCCTCTCTCTAAAATAGGTAAATGAAATCTATTTTAAAGAGTAAAAAAGAAAATTAAGTTCTGAGAATCTAATACAAAGCATGATGATGATACTTAATAATGCTTTATTAGATACTTCAAACTTGCTAAGAGACCAGATATTAAGTGTTATCTCACACATGAAAAAGGTCAATACAACATTCCCATTATTCACGGGGGGTACATTTCAAGAAACCATGAATAGTATCCAGCCCTATATAGGAGGTGATAAATGTGTCCATTTGATTGTACTAATCATTTCAAAACATATATGTACAGTAAATCATAACATTATACACTTTAAATATGTACGATATTATTTGTCAATTATACCTCCTCAAAGCTGAAAAAAGAAAAAAGATCTAAATACTACAAATAGACCCATATAGGACAGTCTTGAAAAGCAGCCCATGGTAATCGTAATAGCTGTGACAATGCCTGTAACAGCTGGCACACACAAGCACAAGGAAATGTCAAATAAAACGGAGGAAAAAACTGAGGCACATAAGTGCCATCTACCAGGACACATGAACCCAACAGGGAGAGAGCAAACAAGGTGAAATCATTAGGCTCCCTGCAAGACTACTGGTCTCAAATCCTTCCCTATGAGGGTTCGGTAGAACAGGTATTTGAGCTGCAGGGAGAAAAGGGGGCAGTGCAAACAAACCAGCCCTGCCAAGTCCAGGATCTACCCAGCACACTGGAAAAGCAAATAGTGCCCACAGTCCACACGTGAGGACTGAGCGCACCCTAGGGAACAGAGAGCACAGGGAAATGCAAACCCTAGTCAAGGTCACCGGGAGAGAGTGAGGGTCTTACCCAGTGAGGATACAAGGGAAAAGTTCTCCAGCATCACATCAAGGTACAGGCGTCTCTGAGTCTCACCAAGGAGGCGCCATTCTGTCCTGGAGAAATACACGGCGACATCCTCAAAGGTCACACAAACCTGTCAAGATTAATACGAATGAAACCATGAACAGTCTGACCCAATCCCTCACACATTTTCCCATTGCTCATCCTCCTCCAGGACGCCACACCTCAGAGGAGATACAAGGCCCTGGTGCCAGTGATGTCATCTGCTTGCAGTCCCATTAATCACTGTTCTCGCACTCAGAAACAATAGCCAGCAGGGCAGATAAATGCCACGTACTCTCTGAACATGGCCTACATCCCTCCTGACAAGCAACTTAGCTGGGGTTTCCCATATTGTGCCTCTAAGACGCAGCCAAACATAGGGCATTCAAGTCACGCTTCCCCTCGATGTACACATCATACAGTAAGGTAAACTGCTCTCATATCTTCAGACCACAGGTTCTCTCCCTCAGCTCTGCCACATTCCTGCTCCACACCAAGGGCATCTCTCCAGACTCACCCATGTACATGGCCCATGGCATCAGAGCATGTATGACATATTTATTCAAACAGGATCCAGCACAACCCCAGTACTCTACCGGATCCCACAGCCAAGAAAAGTCCCAAATGAGGCTCTGCAGTCCTTCCTGCCTGTCTCTGATCTTTACTTCAATTAGCAGCCACCCAGAACCGTATGTGAATTTCAGAAAAGAGTAACCCCCTTCCACTTCTGCACTGCACTTGATGTCACTGCAGCAGCCACAAGCCCCCTCTTTCCACCCAACCTTCCCTAAAAGCCCAGTCTCACTGGTCTCTTTCATAGGCACAATGACATACTGACCACATTTTTGCCCCAGATCTTAAAAACTATCAAGATGGAAACTCCCCAGGTCCCATAAAAATTTACCACAAAATTGTAGTGAATCCTGCAGTAGTGGATAAGCAGGAACACTGTCCTCTAGTGTCATCTCTCAATTACTCCTCTGCCTTCCCAGCCATCTCATGTCCCTTCATCCCATGGAAACCATGGCCTCCTGCCCAACCTCCTGGCACACCTTTCCCACAATCACTTCTCTCCCCTCTTCTTTCTGATGCACTAATTAGCATTACCACCATGAATCGCATTCCTACATGAGGATCCACAGCTCCACCGTGGTCCAGACCACTTCCACATGTCTCCACACTGGACCCCTCCCCAGACTTCCAGACCTGTATGTCAGTTGCCCACCTGATGTCTCCCCTCACTGTTCTCTGAAACTTCTCAGACTCTTCACAGGGCTCAAACAAAACTTCTCATATTTGCAAGGAAAAATTAACCCATCACCATCTTCCCCAGACCAGTTGATGGAGCTCCCATTACTTCCTGGGGTTGTTCCTAACTCTTCCTTTTTTCCCCTCACCTTCTGCAAAAATGGACCCAGAATCGAACCTTTTCTTCCAGAACCTCCACAGCCACCACTCCTGGCCATCAATTTTCATCTGGATTAGAGCTGTTTCTTCCACCTGGGCTCCCTGCCTCCCTCCTTTAACCCTATAATCTGCTTTCCATATGCAGCCAGATGGAGCCTGTTACATCCAGGAGAAACAAACTCCTTCCTCTTGACCAAACTTTCCTTGATGTCCGTAACAGAGGCCCAACTTCTTAGGCAGCTACATCACAGGCCAGAGTACCGACCCCCTGCTCTTTGTTCTTAACAAAAAGAATGGAGTCCTGCTATCCCTACTCCCGGCTCAACAGCACCTCCAAACATGCACATGCTGGTGTCTGGCTCTGGGTTACTTTTCCACACCTGTTTACACTGGTTGTAAAAGAAATGGCAGCACCTTCATGTTACCTGTCCCCTACATTCAGGACACAGGCATTGGGGGTATCCCAAGGTTCCCCACGTCCAAGAGCTGGGAAAATACCAAGGGAAGAGTCTGGAGACACCACAATCCCAGGTACGCTTGGGGGTATCTCTAAAAGTCTCAGACCCAAATGATGAGAAAACAGGTGAACGTTTCCGAGCATCACAATCCCAGACACCATCTGGGTGGTGTCAGGACCAGAGATGGACAGGGATACCCTGTCCTCGTCTAGTTTACATTACTGGTTTTCAACCTTTGGAACCTGTGAGAAGAAGTCAACCCCCTTACTGCTCCTGGTAAGCAGGTCTCAGCTGCATCCAGGCCCAGCCACGGAGTCCGGTGACCTCCAGCCAAGTGTCTGTCCTCAGTGCTGCTGCCTCTTACCAGCTCTGTGACCTTGGACAAGGGCTCCACTCTCAGTGTCTCATCATCCCCATTCTAGTCTCGTTCTCTCTGGGCAGCTTAGGGAAGAAATTAAAAGTCCTAACACAGCTCTGTGTCCCTCTTCTGTCCTCAACCTTTCACGATCCGCAAGACCCTTAGAATGCAGGTACAACCCCTGCCAGTCCAGGTGCCAGTCCTCACTCTCTGCTCCCCGAGAGCGTTCAGGAGCCTGTTCATGAGGACTCCATGGTCCTGCATCCTCCCAGCCCAGCCGCCCCTGCACGTCTTCACTCGGCGGCTCCTCAGCCCGTCACCCTCTCCCACCCTCGTCACACACTGTGTCACCCAGGAGCGCCTCACGGTCCGGGACGCCGGGGCCTAGGACGCAGGACGTGACGGGCTGCAGGGCTCGCTGTGCTGAGGGAGGAGGGCCGGGAGACGCGCACTCACTTCAGCCTGGCGCCTGAGCTCGGCCGCCGCCATCACTCTGTGGGCGAGACGGGAGTGGCGGGAGCGGCTGACGAGGACGGGGCCCCGAACACCGCGGTCCTTGTCCCAGCCCTGGCAAGGGTCACCAGGCGGCGATGCTGAGCCTCACACCCGCGTTCGTACGGCCCGGGATCACGACTCTCGCGCCTTCTAGGTTCCAGCAGGTCGTCCTGGACCCACCGCGCCCGACCCTCTAACGGGATGAAAAGACCCTTGCGGAGCCAAAAAATGACCGCCACCCTAAAGAGGCCGGAAGTCCCGCCTTTGCGGGATGCGCACGCACGGGAATGCCTCATTCTGATCCGCCATTGGCTCATCACTTTGGTCTCTGCGCAAGGTCCTCTGGGTAATGTAGTTCCCAGAGATCCAGGCGCCGCAAGGAAGGATGCTCGCACTTTGGCCAGACTGTGAGGATTGCTGAATAATGGAGAGGAAGAGAGCGGGTGGGGAGAGGACGTGAATAAAGTACATATAGTTTTTTTAAATATGTATTACAAAAACCTATTCTTTTCGTTTAGAAAATTTGGGGTAGATTTCTGTGTGTATACGTACAATATAGGCTGTATCTTCATTCTCATATTCCATTTTCCATTCTCTATAATACAGCTGCCATCAATTTTTGTGTATCCTTCCAGAAAGATTTATTTGTTAGTATACGTTTATGATAACTAGCCTGTACTTTTTCAAGTCTGATGTTCCCTAACCTCTAATCCCAAGCACTTGTTTACTGTTATTTAATAACTTATTGACTATTAATGGAAACAAGTGAAATATTATGGATTTTAAGTAAGGGATACTATGATAAATCCTAATTTGACTTTCGTGGGAGTGTACAAAGTTTACATGTTCTAAAAATTGCTGTGGTTGCCCTTGCTGGTGTGGCTCAGTTGGCTGGAGCATCGTCCTGTAAATCAAAATGTACAGGTTCGATCCCCTTCATGGCACATACCTAGATTGTAAGTTCGACCCCCAGTCAGGGCACATACAATGTTCCTCTTTTTCTCTCCCTCTCCTTCAATGAAAAGATGTCCCCAGGTGAGGATAAAAATTCATAAGTTTGCTTAGATTAATCTGTAAACCCACATAGATCATCCTAGATTTTACAAGATTTTTGTAACCATATAATATGCTAAGAATTTAATCTAAAGACTTGAGACTTGATTAAACTTCCTTCTGTACCTATGCCATCCCTGACAGTGCTAGTTGCCAGAGCTGTTTTTCAGGCAGTCCAGCATGTTTTGCAGGACCAAGGGGGTGATCCTGCAGAAACCCCATGAGACTGGCCAATGCTGCTTGGAGGACTCTCTAGTCATCTCCTCATGAATTTTTTTCTTTATTATACCTTCATTATAATATTAAAATCTCCTTCCAAAGGTGGAGATGTTCCCCTATTTTTCAACATTCAATGTATGCATAGGTATGTTGTCTAACTATGCATGTGCAGGAATGTCTTCGCCTATATGTGTGATGACAAAACTCAACCTGATGTTTATGCATGATTTCCCTGAAAAAAAGACTAATCTTGCCCTTGGTGTGGCTCAGTGGATTGAACACCGGACCATGAAGCAAAGGGTCGCCGGTTCGATTTCTAGTCAGGGCACATGCCTAGGTTGCTCACCAGGCCCCAAGTAGGGGGCGCATGAGAGGCAACCACACATTGATGTTTTTCTCCCTTTCTCCTCCCATTCCCCTCTCTCTAAAAATATAAATAAAATATTTTTTAAAAAAAGACTAATCTGATCCTTTGCTTTGGGCAGTGACTCCCAGTGTGTCCTTACTTGTTTACTTGCAGTAAAGTTCCTTCTGAAACATATCATCCTGGAATTGTCTTTTGGCCACCACCTACAGAGTGATGATCCAGTAACAATAAGTAAAATAAATGTATATGATGACTTGGTTTCAAAGATCTGTTGCAGTTTTATTTGGAATGGTCAAAAACTGGAAATAAATATGTATAAACAGACAAAGGAATAAACAAATAATGCTGTATCTACAGAACATCATACTTTTCAGTAACATAAAAAAATGACATACATATAAGGATCATTGATGAATCTCTAAACAACTAAGCCACATGAGGCTACTCAGAAGCACAGAAACGTAAACACTCTGAAAACCATTTAAAAGTCTATAAAATGGGCCATGTGAGGACATACCAGTGAAGGTGGTCTTCTGCAAACAAGGAAGAGGGCTTTCACCAGGAACTTAATTGAATTCCACCTTGATCTTAAAACTACCAGCCTCCAGAACTATGTTTATTGAGGGCATGTCATATTCAACACTGTTCCAGTACTAGGGACCTGTTCAATGACCTGCCTCTCTTCACCTGCCAATAATGCACAGAGAGCCACACCTCTCCTACATGAAACATTCAATAACCACAAACCCAGGAAGGAAGAACAAAGAAGACTTTCAAGTGTAACAGTGACTAAAAGGAGAATGAAAGAAGCGCAGAGATATCCAAAACCTTTGCTCATAGAAAAAAAATATCAATCATTGTAGAAAAATATGGCCCTGGCAGGTGTGGCTCAGTGGATTGAGCATGGGCTGCAAACCAAAGGGTCGCTGGTTCGATTCCCAGTCAGGGCACACGCCTGGGTTGTGGGCCAGGTCCCCAGTGGGGGCCATGGGAGAGGTAACCACACATTGATGTTTCTCTCCCTCTCTTTCTCCCTCCTTTCCCCTCTGTCTAAAAATGAATAAATAAAATTTAAAAGGAAAAAAAAAGAAAAATATGAAGAAGTAAGAAAAAATTCCTAATTCTCCCACCCAGAAACTGACATTAACTGGGCATTCCACGTATGTGAATGTAAGTATGAATATGTATGTGTATGTGTGAAGTCTTTGGAGTGTCTCCAATAAAGAGTTTTGCTACTGCCCTGGCTGGTGCGGCTCAGTGGGTTGAGTGCTGGCCTGCAAACCTAAGGGTCACAGGTTCTTTCCCAGTCAGGGCACATGCCTGGGGTGCAAACCAGGTCCCAAGTTGAGGGTGTTAAGAGACGTAAATGACTGATGATTCTCTTGCACATGGGAGTTTCTCTTCCTGTCTTTCTCCTTTTCTTCCCTTCTCTCTAAAAATAAAAATAAAAAAGAATCTTAAAAAAAAAAAAGTTTTGCTACTTCTTACCCTGATGAAAATAAAGCAATACATAGTACATGAAAAAAACAGAAAATAAAAGTCTAGAAAATTTAATGTAAACCAATGGTTGCCAGCATAGCCAAGAGGAGACAGAGAGAGAGAGATCGTTAAAAGGAACACAGTAAAAAAGAGGACAACAGGAGGGGTGGGGGTGGGGCGGGCACTGCAGCTCTTCTCTCTCTTGAGCAGAATCCATCATTTCCCCCGCTTTAAATCCTAGGTGCATTCTCCCCGTCTTTCTTTCTCCTGAGCTCCAAGGTCTCTTCTTTTGTCTCTGTAACTTGTCTCCTGAGCCCAGCAACTCAGCTGGCTTTCTTCTTCTACTTCTTTGACTTTGTAGATAAACTTTTACCTGTACTTGAGCAGGGGTGGGGAAAGAGGGCAATGGGGAAGTTCATTATCACCACCGTGATAATGGTTTTATAGGTTTATATGAATGCTAAAACTTAGAAAACCTCTATGTATCTATCTATCGATTTATTTATTTATTTACTTATGGAAAGATCCTTTTATTGGGGTGGACACGGAGCATGCACCAGTCCATGATAAAATGACTTAAGAGAAAGATCCAGAAGGGCTGACTTCTCCCTGAGGCGCGCACTCTCAGAGCAGGGTCCGGGCATGGAATAGGTCCCGGTGGAACTAGATAGAGTCAAGGCCGAGCTTTTAAGGCCGGACCAGCGGATGGAAGTGGGAGAAGGGCCCCACCCCAGTCACCCAGCTGCAGCAGGGCTCATCTCTAGACACTCGCAGACACATCTGGTTCTCCAGAGGACTGGGGAGCAGGAGGAGAGGTGGGGGTGGGGGGACAGTGAGTAACAGTGTTGTTTTTTAAGAAGCACCTACCAACATCACACTACTGGGTCTGATGTCCCCTTTAACCATCTCTCGGTACATTTTACAGCATAAATAAAGACTCAAGGAAAAGAAATACATCGGCTCCTATGAAGTTGGAAGTGGTGTGCATGGCGGGGCACGGGCGGGTGGGTGCTTACACACGGCAGTCGGGGGAGGAGCAGACGAGACAAGAGGCACCGAACGGGGACTGTGAGCCTTAAGTATCCTCCTGCATGTCTGGGCTGTCGGTCCGCGCGACTTTGGGGGTGGGGAGCCGAGCTCTCTCACCCTCAAGGTCCACTTGTTCCTGGTCTCTCTTCTTGGCAGCGTTCTTTTTGTCCCATTGTTGATGTAGATAGTGCAAAAGGATGTTCGTTTTTTCTGTCACAATGATCTGTTCAAATGGGTACACCCGCGTGGGCAGGTAGACTGAGGGGCGTCGATTCGAAGCTTTACACACTGAGTCAGCATGAAATCGACTAAAATTGCTTTTGGTGTAGACGGGCAGTCCTTTCAAAAAATCTGCCATCTTCTGCTTCCTCCGTAGCCGCCTCAGCTACCGCCTCAGCCGCCACGGCTGCCACCACAGCCGACTACTTAGCCGCCGCCGCACAGTAACTTCCAGCCACCAGAAAATCACACATTTTAAATATAAGCAACATACTGGAAGTTGTTTATACCTTATTAAAGCTCTAGAAATATGATTTAAAATAAAATTCTGGATTTTCTGTTCTTTATGGAAAATCAGTTTGGCAAATCTATATTGACTCCATCTCTTTCCTCACGCCCTTAGAGGGATCCCTTGCCTAAGTGATAGCAAATATTGATGAGCAATGAATTAGTCTGTACCTGATTCAACAGGAATGTAGCTTGCTCACAATGCCACAGAGCTGGCCTCTTTATCCTCAAGTTTCCTGCACTGCAATAGCCTTGAGGTGAACAGCCCAGATATCCACAATACATTTAGAATTTTCCTCTCACAGTGACCTCACTACACAAGATACACAGTTCTGGAGGTGCTGAGAATTTTTTGTCCCTGCTCATCCTTCACAGCCATTGTGACTGCAACACTGCAGATGCCCCTCTACATGAGGCACATGCCAACAAGTTTGTGTCAGTCCTGTCCCCCGCCCCTCCAATAAACCTCACGCTTCTGTAACAAGTATGACTCCCCTGCCCAGATCATCACAACAGCTGTGCTAATATTCTGTGGAGTTGTGGACATCAGGGCCCAGGGCTCCGCGGCAGGACCTGGGGAGCAGATTTCCCTCACCAGTGCTGAGCACAGTGCAATATCCCCTGTAAACAAGGGAACGTTTCACATTGCTCTGAGAAGCACCTAAAGTTATCACTACTGCCCCCTCCACCAAATGAACTCTGGAGCCACAAGATACCATATGATTTGGGCTGCAAACAAACCACAGAACGCTGCACTCTTTCTTTGGAGGCCCCGGGCAGCCATGCAAACTAAGGGAAAACTGGAGAAAGAGCTGTATTCTGCCATCACACTCTCCACTCTGAGGCATGCAAAGTTTGAGATCCCAAAAGACAGCTGTTCACCTGTTCCTGTCATCTTTTAGATGGAAGGGGCGTTAAGGGGATGGATGAAAAAGGTGAAGGATTAAGAACTACAATTTGGGCCCTGACCGTTGTGGCTCAGTTGGTTGGCTGTGGTCCTGCAAAGCAGAAGGTGGCCAGTTCAATTCCTGGTCGGGGAACATGCCTGGGTTAGAGGCAACCAGTCAGTTTCTCACACACACCCATGTTTCTCTCCCTCTTTCTTCCTCTCTCTAAAAATCAATCAAATCTTTTTTTTAAAAAGTACAGATGGGTAGTTACAAAATAGTCACAGGGTGTAAAGTACAGCTTAGGGAATACAGTCAATAATATTGTAATAACTATGTATGGTGCCAGAAGAGTACAAGACTTATCAGGGTAATAACTTAGTAAGTTACATAAATGTCTAATCACTGGGATGTACACCTGAAACTAATCTAATATTGTATGTCAACTACGATTGAAAAATAAAAATTTAGTTATATTAAAAAAAAAAGCTCTTTCTCCAGTGTGAAAACTCTGATGTCTAATGAGGCTGCGGCCTTTGCTAAAAGATTTCCCACATCCATTGGACACAACTTTCTCTACTGAGGACTCTCTGATGCTGAACAAACGTATGTTTGTGGCTGATGGTGTTCGTGCGTCCTCCCCAATATGGTAAGTTTTTCCCCTGTGCAAGCCTGGCCCACTCTCAAAACCTGCTGTTTGCCTTCCCCCTGGTGTGAGCTGCCAGTTGCTGGAGAAATTCAGAGCTGGCTAAGAAGTTCTTCCCAACCACTCTGAAAATAAATGGCTTTCCTGACACATGGCACACACAGTTCCTCACAAGCAAGGCTCTGTCCACATGGCTTCTGAAGGTTTCTCCCCAACGCACTGCTTCTGATGCTGATGACGGTCGGTCTGCACTGACATACAATCATGAAATGTGTGGCTCAATCTCAAGTGGCACTTGGCTCTAGGTAGAGCACCAGGAAACACATGACAAACAAAAATCAGCCCTGGCTCGTGTAGCTCAGTGGACTGAGCACGGGCTGCGAACCAAAGGGTTGCCGGTTTGATTCCCAGTCAGGGTGCATGCCTGGGTTGTGAGCCAGGTCCCCAGTGGGGGCCACATGAGAG
Organism: Macrotus californicus; assembly: GCA_007922815.1. Classification (NCBI taxonomy): domain Eukaryota; kingdom Metazoa; phylum Chordata; class Mammalia; order Chiroptera; family Phyllostomidae; genus Macrotus; species Macrotus californicus. The sequence continues at coordinate 57,570 of VMDR010002311.1, forward strand.
TTTCTCTACCTTTCTTTCTCCCTCCCTTTCCCTCTCTCTAAAAAAAATACATAAAATCTTAAAAAAAAAAAAGATGTTTATTAAAAAAAAAAAAGCAGGAAAAACTGCCTCTTATAACAACAATATGAATGAACCAGCAGGATACTATGCTAAGTGAAATAACCCACAGAGAAAAACAAATACTGTATGGTGATACTTACATGGAGAACCTTAAAAAAGAAAAAACAAAAAAACGTCAGACTGAGAAACCAAAAGTAGAACAGCACACACTGAGGATTGGGGGAAATAAGGACATGTTAGTCAAAGGGTACACACTTGCATTTATACTATGAGTAAGTTATCAGGATTTAATGTACGATATGGTGACTACAGTTAGACATACTGTATTATACTCCTGGCTGAGTACTTCAGTTGGTTAGAGTGTCATCCTGATATGTCAAGCTTTGGGTTCAATTCCCAGTCAGGGCACATAAAAGAATTAACTGATGAATGCATAAATAAGTGAAGCAACAAATCGATGTTTTTCTCTAAAATTAATTAATACAAAAATTTAAACAAGCACTACTCCTCAGCATGCACTCTCTTTTTTTTTATTTTAAAGATTTTATTTATTTTTAGAGAGCGCGGAAGGAGAAAGAGAGGGAGAGAAATATCAATGTGTGGTTGCCTCTTGCGCTCCCCCTACTGGGGACCTGGCCCGCAACCCAGGCATGTGCCCTAGACTGGGAATCGATTGGTGATCCTTTGGTTCGCAGGCCCACGCCCAATCCACTGAGCTACACCAGCCAGGGCGACCCTCCTCCTTCTGACCTACCAACAGCACTGGCACAACAACCTGAATTCCCCTCCTGTGAACCATATTAATTACTTTTCCCACCTCCAAGGCTGCCTCTGTGGTCCAAGTACCCGGCAGCAGGCGAGAGTGGTAATTGCCTCCGGTGCTCCTCGCCCCGCATTGTTTGTTTTCTTCTCTGCTAGCACCTCGAAAAGGCCACCACCCTCCTCCAATTCAAACCTTCCATCACCTCTAAGTCAGATGGCCCACCTCTGAAATTTGACTCTGGGGCCGCTCCATCTTGCTCCTAAAGAAAATAATAAAGACCTGCTGTCAGGTCAGCGGCCCATGAACATCTGAACATCTTCACACACAGCCCTTCAGACTGCCACCCTCTGCAACCCTCATCACACCTTGTGTCACCCACGAGCGTCTCACGTGACAGGCTCCCAGCTCCCGGGCTGCAGCGCTCCGTGGGGTGAGTGGGGAGCGCCCGGGGATGCGCACTCACCTCAGCCGGACGCCTCAGCTAGGTTGCCCGCTAGCGGACTCAGAGCAGGGCCGGGCCGGAGTGGTGGGAGCGGAGGGTGGGGCGGCTGTGGCACCGGGCACCGTCGTCCTTGTCCAGGCTTCGGCGCGAGTTACCCAGGCGGAGTCGACGAGACTCGCACCCGCGTCTGTGCGGCGGGAACCATGCCTCTCGCGTCTACTGGGTCCCGACATCTCGACCATGACCAGGCGCTCTGGAGCCTCCAACCCGGTATGTGAGCGCCCGAGAGAAGACAAAAAATCCCGCCACGACAGGAACGCCGAAAGTCCCGCCCTGATGCGACACATTCTCACGGAAATACCTCCTCTTGATCTGTCATTGGTTCACAGGCACGGTATTTTCTGGGTAATGTAGTTCCGGGAGCTCCAGGTGTCCTCGGGAACGATGTTCTCTCTGAGGATCAGAGCATTTGCCAAGCGGCACCCAGAGGAAGCTAGCAATGACGCCCCCATGGGCGGCGGGGTGGGGATCTGCTCCTAGTAAGACAAGCGAAGGGTGGTCATTTCAGACTCCATGAGGTGGTCTCTCCAACAAACCTCTCTAAAGTCTGAGAAAAGAAAAGATCAAGCTGATAATGTGATTGTGCTAGAACCTTGATCACTGCATTTTGTCTCCACAATGTGACTCTTTTTCAGTTCTGAAAACACTGAGCAATACTACTTTGAAAGAATTAAAAGAACATTTAGAGTATCCAGAATAGTAAATGAAATGAAATGAAACAAAGTGAAGTGTCCTATTTATTCACTGCTCTAACAAATGTTCATAGGGCATATACTGAGTTTACTAGGACTTTCTGTAGGTGCATGGGAGAAATTCAGCCACAAGAAAAATGAAGAGCCCTACCACCTTCTGGTTCTATGATATTGAAGGAAATATGAAGGAAGAAACATTAAATACATAGTATGTTCAAATGGGGCAGGTGCAATGGAATCAAGGACAAAAGGTGATTTTGCTAAGAAGAGGGGATGAACAGTAAGGAAGGCTTCCTTCCTAAGAGCACCATCAAGGAGGATGAGCTCTGCAGGTATTTAGCAGGGGCGGGGGTTCAAGGTACATTAAAAATTTGAAGACTTTGTTTCGGTAAACATGAATTTTAATCAGGTCACACCAAACTTAGCTAGAAAAAAGGATTTTATAGAGCAGAAGGGGGAGCAAAGCAAGAAAATTATGGGGGAGGTGAAGGTGGGAGAGGGTATAGGGGGATAAAGGGTAATAAAAAAACATAAAAAATGAAAATTATTGGGTTGGCTATAATTTAAAAAGCTGCTTCATTTGGGAGAGCCCAGCAGGCCGTGTTTGGATGTTCTTATGTTTCAATTTCTTACCACTCAGGCATTTACTGGTGGTGAATTAACACATTGCGTAACACAAGTTTTCACGTGTTTCGCGCACCATCTGTTAAGGAGTGCTCACGAGTTTTCTCGTTTTTCACACTCCATCTGTTATGAACCTTAGATGTCAACACACTGTCTTGTCCACATTGAATGAAGTGATCTCATTGGTGGAAACTGTGCAGGTCAACCTATGAAAAACTATATAATTGCACAAACCCATAAACCATTGCAGTTACATTGTATTTTGGTCATTCGAATAGTCTTCATCTTCAAGTTCCTGGCACTTTTAGAAATGACCCCTCTCAGAAAAAGGAAGGAAACCAACAAAATTGATACACTTCCAGAAGTATTTAACGATAATTTATCAGATATTCCTAGTGAGATCGAAGATGCGGATGACTGTTTTGACGATTCCAGAGACGATCTGTAGTTATGATGATTTAAATAATGTGCAGTTTGCCAAAAACGTGCGGTCCCTGGCATGTCTTAGAGATTTCTATGTGGTACACAATGTGTTAACACACGAGGAAATGCCCGAAGTTGCCCTGGTTGGTGTGTCTCAGTGGATTGAGCGCCAGCCTGGGAACCAAAGGGGCGCAAGTTCTATTCCCAATCAAGGCATATGCCTAGGTTGCAGGCCAGGTCCCCAGTAGGGGGCACACAATAGGCAATGACACATTGATGCTTCTCTCCCTTTCTCCCTCCTTTCCCTTCTGTCTAAAAATAAATATTTTTTTAAAATGCTCAAAAATCACAAATCCTAGGAAAGCAGTTAAAACCACATTGAGAGAGCACTACACATTTACTAAAATGGTTAACATTAAATAAAGAATGACCACATAAAAATTAAAAACTAAAAAATAAAGACTGACCATATGAAGTACTAGCAGGGATGTGGAGGAAATGAGGACTCATACACTGCTGGTGGAAAAGTAAACAGAAACAATAATTTTAGATCAGGGTCTGCAATTTGTGGGTTAGGCATGCACTCTGAGTTGTAACAGACGAGAAATAAAATATCTCTCCACAAAAACAACTGTAATGAAAATGTGCAGAGCAGAATTTTTTACAATAGTCCAAAACTGGAAATAATCCAAGTGCTTCAGAACAGATGAATAGATAAAAATAGTGGTATATATGCCGAGAACAAAATAGTACTTGGCAATACAAAGAATGAACTGCTAATATAAGCACCACTGATGTATCTCAAAACAATATTGCACGTGAGGAACTCAGGGAGGGGGAAATGAATAAACACTTTATGACTACAATCAAAAGTCTAGAAAATCCAAATTTTCTGTAAAGAAAGTAAATCAATGATTGCTGGGAGGACCTGGAGAGAGATTATAAAAGGACAGGAGGCAAATATGGGAGTGACAGATGTTCATTATCTTAGTTATGATGTGTTCACAGGTTCATATGTAGGGGAAAACTTATCAAATTATAAATTTTAAGTATTTAGTGCATGTCAATTATACCATTATAATCCTTTAAAAACTGTTCAAAATAAAAATCCCAATCTCCCTCTCTTTCCAGAAAAATAAGCTTTGGTAACTGTTAATTTTCATAATTAAAAAAAAAAGTTTTTATTGATTCTAGAGAGAGGGGGAGGGAGAAACAGAGGGTAAGAAACATTAATTGGTTGTCTCTTGCAACTGGGGACCAAACCGGCAACCCAGGCATGTGTCCCGACCAGGAATCAAACCTGTGACCATTGGGTTAGCAGGACAACACCTAACCGAGCCACACTAGCCAGGGCTATAATTATTTTCTAATCCTCACTTGAGGATATGTTAACTGATCCTAGAAATGAAGGGGGTGGGGGAAGAGAGAGGGAGAATGGGAGAGGGAGGGGGTGAGGGCAGGGGGAAAGGGAGGGAGGGAGGGAGAGAGAGAGAGAAAGAAACATCAATAGGCTGCCTCCTGTCCGTTGGATCCTGACCAAGGATCCAACCTGCAACCTTTTAGTGTATGGCACAATACACTCCAACCAACTGAGCCACTCAGCCGGGACAGTAACAGTTTATTGACTCCACAAGCTCTTCTCTCATCCTAGCCAGGACCTCAGTGGCACCTGGTTAGCAATGAAGGCTATTTCTTGTGTCAACAGGAACACAGGCTGGGCTGAGTCACAAAAGCCACATCCCTGGACTGTGAGATCTCCCTTCTCTTTATCCTTGCTTTTCTGCCTGCACAGCAATGGCACTGATGAGATGGACAGCCCAGGAAGAGAATGGGACTCCAAAAACCTTAGATTCTTTTACCTGACAATGATCTCTGTTACAAAAGATATATGGGTGTGAAGGCTGGAGAATTCCTGCCAGCACTGGAAAATATGTGGATGAACTTTCAGAAGCAGCACATCCCATCTATGCGGCTGAGTCTCCTCCACTCCCCATTGATCCAGTCTTCTGGATTACCAATTATGGTCCCCCTGCTCCTGCAGCATTATAAGTGAATTCTGTACATCATAGCACACAGCTCTTTTGCATGATCTGGGGAAAAACTCCATTCAACTTCACCTGGCATTGAATAAAGTATGAACAAACAAAACATCCATGGTGTTTCCAGAAACACTGGAGGTTGTCACAATTTCTCCCTCTTCAGGATGACCCGACCCCACAAAAAAAAAAAATCTTGGCATCCAGACTATAAAGCCAAGATATGTATCCTAGGAGGCTGTGTTAGTCAGCTAGAACTGGCATAACAAAGCACCACCAACTGGGTGGCTTAGACAACAGAAATTTATTTTCCCACCCATATAGAATCTAGAAATCTGAGGTGTCAACAGGGTTAGTTTCCTCTGAGGCCTCTCTCCTTGGCTTGCAGAGGGTGGTCTTCCTTCTGTGGGTATGTGTCCTCACCCCTTTTATTAAGGACAGCATTCACACTGCATAAGAGTCTACCCTAATGATTTCATTCTAACGTAGTACAGTGGAGCCTACGTTCTTGAACTTAATTCGTTCCAGAAGGCAGTTCGAAAAACAATTTGTTGAAAAAGCAAATCATACTTAAACTCGTGCACTCTCTCCTTTGTTTATTGCCTGAGAAACACACGACTGATTATACGTGATCAGCACAAAAGGGTTGTCGGGACAAGAACTGAAGTTTTGTTTGACAACTGAGACATTTTTTTCCATGAACTTGGTGAAGAATCAAATTGTTCAAGATGGAAGACTGGGGAACCGAGGTTTGACTGGTATCTCTTTTAAAATGCTATGTCCAAACACAGTCATGTTTTGAAGTGCTGAGGATGAGGACTTTAACATAGGAAAATTTGGGGGTACACAACTCAGTCCATAACAAAGGCTTTGGATCATAATGCAAGAAGAAAATTGAACAGCTTTATTCACTCAATCATTTGCAATTATATTGACTTCTTTAAAACACAAAGCTTGAGATCCAATGAAATCTGTACACCCTTCATGCTGGCAGACTTTGATTCTGCTTTGAAATCACCCCACAAAGTAAAAGAACACCAAATTTAAAAGTAATTAACCCAAAAGGTCTTTATTACTGCATAAACCAAAGAATGTGTGGCACACAACTCCTGGGTTGGTGATTTCGAAACTGCAAAGACTTATCACAAGCCTCATGTGATACCAACAATACTCCTAAGAAATGTAGTCTTTATTTGCAAGATACCACCAGAACTCAGGTCAGGTACTCTGGGCCAACACTGGGGCACATACATGCCCTAAGTTAGGAGGAAATGAGAATCTCTGTGGGTTCCATTTACCAATCACTTCCATAAGCAATGAGAGAATACAAAGCAGCTTCCCTAAGCATGTGGCGTGGTGACTGATGTACATTGTGGGGACTGGTCAGGAGGCAGAGGTGAAATTACTTCTGCCACAGAAACTGGCAGTGACTTAAATCTAGCCAGGAGTCCAGGGAGGTTAGCAAGCACAATGCAGCTTCTGAACATTTCCCAAGTAGCTGGGACATATGGGAAGTCACCCCACTGTGGACATTCAGATGAACAAAGTTTAGTCCAGGTAAATAACTGCCTCACAAAGATTCTCCTCCAGTGTAATTATCCTAAGCCAAGAAATATCACATTCTCTGTCTGCTATTTTAAAGCTTTTTGGCAGTGTGAACTCTAAAGTGCAGAATGAAGACAGATGACTGGCTAAAGGAATTATGACATTCACTGAACCCATAAAGGCCTTGCTCCACTGTGAATTCTCTGATTTTTATGAGACTGTGTCTTTGCCTAAAGGATTACCCTTATTCTGCACAGTTGCCTTAGCTTGGGCTGCTATAAAATATGATAATAAACTGGGGTGCTTATAAACAATGAAAATTTACTTCTCACACTTCTGAAGGCTGGACGTCTGACATCATGGTCCCCATGTGGTCAGGTCCAGTGTCGACCAGCATCCTGATTCACAGATCAACTTCTCAAAGGGTCCTCCCATAGCAGATAGAGGAAGCAAGCTTTCTCCCAACTCTTATAAGGACATTAATCCCAAATTCATGATGGTTCTATCCTAATGACCAATTTTCATAATAAGTACCTCCCCAAAGACCTCACCTCCTAATACTATCACATTAGGGGATAGGATTTCAACAAATGAATTGCGGGGCACATAAACATTTAATTCATAACATCACTCATAAGGCCATTATCTAGTGTGTACCTTCTGGTGTTGAATGAGACTAGAGCTTTGGCTAAAAGATTTCCCACATTCACAGCACTCGTAAGGTCTTTCTCCTGTGTGAACTCTCCAATGTTTATTAAGGTTGGATTTGTTACTAAATAATTTTCCACATTCTCCACATTCATAAGGCCTGACTCCAGTGTGAACTCTCTGGTGTTGAATGAGGCCAGAATTTTGGTAAAAGGATTTTCCACATTCCCCACACTCATATGGCCTTTCTCCACTGTGAACTATCTGGTGTTTAATGAGGCTAGAGCTATGGCTAAAGGATTTCCCACAATCATAGCATTCATATGGCCTTTCTCCAGTGTGAATTCTCCCATGGTTATTGAGGTGGGATCTTTGGCTAAATGATTTTCCACATTCACTGCACTCATAAGGCCTTTCTCCAGTGTGAACTCTTTGGTGTTCTAAGAGAATGGACCTGTAGATAAAGAATTTCCCACATTCCTTGCACTCATAAGGCCTTTCTGCAGTGTGAACTCTCTGGTGTTTCATGAGATTAGAGCTATGGGTAAACGTTTTCCCACATTCCCTACATAAATAAGGCCTTTCTCCAGTGTGAACTCTCTGATGGTTACTGAGAGTACAGCTTTTGCTAAAGGATTTCCCACATTCCCTGCACTCATAGGGCCTTTCTTCTGTGTGAACTCTCCAATGTCTAATGAGACTGTAGCTTTGGCTAAAGGATTTCCCACATTCACTGCATATGTAACATCTTTCTCTACCGAGAACCCTCTGGTGATGAATAACTTTGTTATACCTCAAAGCTTTCATGCATTCTTGAGGGTGAGTTTTTCGCTTGGGAAAGGCTGCCACAGAGTTGGTTCCGGTATTTGAATTTTCTTCAGCATTAGTGGTTTGTACCTGGAGAAATCCTGAAGTGGCCAAGAAGTCCTTCCCAATCTCCCCACAGGTAAAGGGCTTCCCAGACACGTGAAATTTGTAGTCATTCCCAATGGAGGTTCTGTTCACATTGATTGTGAAAGGTTTCTTTCCAATGTTTAGCATCTGGTGCTGAGGGAGGTTTGCACTGAAATATAGTTGTTTCCAACATGGGCCCAGCCTGCACAGTTTCTGTCCATGATGCGTTCCCTGATGTTCAGCTGACAGCAAAATGTCTTTCAACACCGGGGTACACTTGTCACATGGGTGGGCCCTCTGGGAAGACAGACCTGCCTTTGGAATCCTGACCTGTGACACTCTTTCTATAGACACACTCTGCTCAGGTGCCTCATCCTCTGCCTCATACCAACAACCTAAAAGAAAAGAAACACTGGTAAAATGCATGTTGACTGGCAGGAGGAGCAGCCTGGGCACAAGGGAGTGTCTGACACAATCAAGAGAGTCCATGCAATGTGTGTAGGAGCATGGACCTGGGTTCAGGCGAGGATTACTTGGCAGTGCTTGGCTATAAATCAGACTGTGGGAAGCCTCGTGAAGTGAAGGACACCACCAAGTACAAGAGCACAGGGAGGAGAGATAGGATCTACAACTAATTTCTCTGTAAACAAATTTTAGCAGGACCTATCTGCTGGTGGGTAACACCTGAATGCTGAGTAGAAACGTACTAAGCTATAAAGAGCATAAATGGGGTAAGAGGTATCACAAGGTGAAGGCAGGGGCTACTACTTATTTATTTGAAAATATTAAGGATCTTATCTATAGCTGACCCATGAGCGCTGTGCAGAAGGGTATGTCTGGGTTAAAGAATATCCATGCCCTGGCCAGTGTGGCTTAGTTGGTTGGAGCATCATCCTGAACACCAAAAGGTCACGGGCTCGATCCTGGTCTGGGAACATGCTTAGGTTGTGGGTTCAATCCCCAGTCGGGGAGCCTATGAGAGGCAACCAATCACTATTTCTCTCTTTCCCCCCACCAACCCACCCCATCTAAAAGTAATGAAAAAATATCCTCAGGTACAGACAAAAAAAAAAAATCCAGTTGTACCAGAGCAGCAGGTGTTCCATGACTGCCTAAGAGTATGTGTGCACACCATGACATAATATGCAAAAGGCAATGTTAGAGAACACTGCCAATGGAGCAGCATGAAAAAAGAGTGAGATGTGGAGTCAGACAAGTGAGGATGAGCCTACAGGCTGGGTGGTAAGAGGAGAAGTGGCAGGTGGAAGAATTATTAGCATGCAGTGTCATGAGTGGAGATAGAAAGGCTGAAATAAAATGTAGCCACTGGCTTGGGAACCAAGATAAGAGTCCAACAGAATAGGTGGCAGTATGGTTTCAACACAACCCTGACATCATGCCCTCTCCCAGGGTGCCACTCCCCAGGACCAGGCTCCCTCTGAGCCCATCTTTCTATGGGTGAACTCATACCCACCCTGAGAGCCACCAAGGGCTCTTCATCCTACTCCCAAGATGAGCAACTACATGGCACCCACATGATGCAAGTATTGAGGGCAGTAAAAGAAGTGAGTGGAAATGAAGAACTCAGCACATGACAGCCACAGGAGGAAAAACTAAATACTACAAAGACAACTTCTGTGGAAGGTCTTACAAGAACACTACATGAACCACACAAGCAGTGACAATGTAACTGATGATAATTCCTAGCACAGGTAGGCATCAAAAAATGTTAGCAAGAGGAAAGAACTCAACCCTTGGGTAGTGAGTTGATTTGCATCTGAACAAATCTGCTTGGCTAAGGTGACAGCAAGCAAGCTGGAATCTATACAGTGACTGCAAGATGACTGACCCTGGAACCTTCCATGGTAAACTTAGGGGAAGCAGGTGTTGGGAATGTTCAAGAAAAGGGCAATGCACACACCTCAGTCCAATCAACCACAGCACCTACCCAGGAAACTGTGAATGAAAGCAGTGCTCATGATCCTATATGAGACAGACAGACCTCTCTGGAGAAAACGAAAGGGCAGAGACTAGCTCAGAAGACAGAGGTGAATGTGAGGACCTTACCCGGGGAGGTTATAAGTGCCAAGTTCTCCAGCATCACATCCTGGTACAGGTGTTTCTGAGCCTCATCAAGGAGATCCCATTCCTCCCAGGAGAAGTACACGGCCACGTCATCAAAGGTCACACTGCCCTATCATAATGGGAAGAGATGAAACCAAAAACAGCCCCTTCCTAAGGGTCTACAATCCCTTCCCTCTTCTATTTGACCCATGTCCATTCTCATCCCAAGCTCCTTAATTCAGTGGAAAAACCAGGCCCTAGTGGGAAGGACACTTAGAACTCATTGGTCTTGAGGTCCAGCCATCAGTAACAAGAGGCAGGTGAACCAATAGATATCTGTGAGCCTGGAATAGAGGATTCTATCAGCTCCCACCAGGCAATTCCTCTGAGATGGCCAAGGTCATGCAAGTGTCAATACAAGGGTCCTGGGGCCATCAAACATACTTCTGCTCCAAGAGCACACAAATCTTTAGACCACATCTATCACACCTCTGGACAGCACAGCCACCGGCCCACTGCCACCACCATCTCACTGCCCCATACCATACCCTCTTCCCTAGTCTCCCCACGTGTTACTATAATTTAATGACACCTCCTCTCCACCACACTGCTGAGGACAGGATCCTGTCCTAGGGTTATGGGAAAAACCAAACATATGACACCTGACACTGGAGAGATGAGATGGTCAGCAGTATAATTGATCACATATATTCACAGTCTGGAAGGGGAGGACACCACACAGGGCTACATGGGGTTGTACTATGGCTTTTTTTGTTGTTGTTTTTAACCCTCACTTGAGGATATTTTTTTCATTGCTTTTTAGAGAGAGAAACATCCAAGCAAGAGAGATACATCAATTGGTTGCTTCCTGTAAGCAGCCATCTGAGGATCATATGTGCACTGGGACTGGGGACAGAACATCGCAACCTAGGTATGTGCCCTTAATGGGGAATTGAACCCACAATCATTCAGTTATGGGATGACACTCCAACCAACTTTGCCACATTGGCCAAGGTCATGGGGTTGTACTATGGAAAACAGTGAACAACCAGGGATGCAGAATGTAAGCTTTGTAGTATTGGAAGGGAGAGGTGCTCCTGGGTTCCAGCAGAATGATGCCACTGGTTGGTCTGAATAACTCCACGGGCTGGTAGAGAACTGAAACCTAATACAAAGGGAAAAGGAGGAACTGGGTCTGGTATCCTCACTAAAAAGAATTGCTTGGCCAGAATGGGGAAGGGAACTTGCACGCAGGCCATTTGAGGCCCTCCAGGTTTCACCAGATGTCAAGGCAACACATAACATTGGGACTTCATGTTAGGTCTTACACTACAACTTAACAGACAACATCCAGAGTAAGATTAGCAAATTCAAACAGGATCCAAAACTACTACAGACTTCCCATTGCTCCCACGAGTAGTGGCAGCTCCAAATGCTTCCACAAAGGCTTCACTGTCTGGCTTGGTTCCCTGCCTCAGACTCAGCCACAGAGAATCATGTGTGGATCTCACACTCACACACCCATGACCCTCTTCCACTTCTCTGCTGCACTTGCTGTCCGTTAGTAGTAAAAACTTCCTCTGCTCACCTAACCTCATTCTAAGGCCACTTCTTGCCTAGGGACTCTCACAGATGACCCTATGTGCCCCTGGCTTGATCCTTCAGGATAAACGAAACACCCTGCCCCATCAAAATTGCCACAAAATTTTGCTGGGTGAAGAACACGGAGAAAAAACACAAGCTCTGGCCTAAATGCCATCTTCATTCAATCACTCCTAGACCTCTGCGCCCATCTCATGTCCATTCTTCCCTTGAAAGGCCCTGGTCACCTGCCAGACTATAGAGTCCTCAATGTGTCCTCCCTTCATGGCCACTTCACTGCTTCCTCTGAAAACCACCACCCAGTACTCAAGCAAGAGATCTAGTTCACTGATTCCACCCTCCTCAACCTGTTCCCATAATAGCTTTGACTCCACTACCTGAAAACTATCCCTTTTAAGTGTGAACAGAGCTTACTCACCTGAGTCCACAAAGTATCTACATTTTCGATGTTTCCGTCAAGAACTCTCCCCAGATTTCCAGACCAGTGTGTCCAGCTGCCCAAGTCATGTCTTCACTTGGTCTCAGAAACACCTCAGCTTCTTAACACGGCCAAAGCAAAGCTCGATACCTTCAGTGAATTCCTCTCTTACTATAATCTTCCCCAACTCGAATGACGGAGCATCTATTCTTACAAGTCCTGAACACAGCAGTCATCACTGAATCCTGTTTCACTACCTCTCCCTCTACATTAGAAAGTCTAGTTGCCCCCTTTTCAAATATGCATCCAGAGTCCAACCACTTTTGCTAAACTACTATTCTGATCCATTAATCTTCAGCTGGAGTCAGTAGTAGCCTCCAGCCTGACCTTATTTACTCCTGCCTCACCCCCACAGTTTGCTGCCACTGGACAGCCAGATGGAGGCTGGTAAGACCTTTAAAGACCACCTCCTCCCTCTAATCCAAAATTCCAGTTACTTCCAGAATACACATCCAACTCTCAGGCAACCATTCCAGTCCCAACTCCTGCATCCCTTCTGTTTGTTTCCACATAAAAAGAAAAGACAGACCTGTGGTTTCCTGAGCACTCCCAGATGAATTACGCCTGTGAGCATGTGCACATCCTGGTACTAGTTCCCAATATAACATTATAACCCTCCACACTTTTTACGTTGGTTGCCACCTACGGGAACACATCTGTATAAAGCCTGACAAGGACTTACAACTCCAGGACTGGGGTTTCTCCAAACCTCCAGACCAAAGTACAGGAGGAATGGCACTTAAGACTCTAAGCAGAGCTCTGGCCGGGGGACTCAGTTGGTTGTAGCATAGTACAGTACACCAAAAGGTTGTGGTTTCAATCTGCAGTCCGGGCACATACCAAGATTGTGGGTTTGATTCCCAGCTGGGGCACATCGGGGAAGCAACCAATCCATGTTCTCTCTCAAATCAATAAACATACCCTTGGGTGAGGATTGAAACAAAAGACTCCAGGTAGGTATATATATGTTGAATCACTATGTTGTACACACCTGAAACTGACAAAATCTTTTATGTGAACTATGATTTAAAGTAATTTTAAAGAAAAGACTCTAAGAAAAAATCACCCAGAGGTAAATGTGGGTAAGTAGAGGTCAAGGTCACTGAGGGTCTGGAACACCCTCGACTTTCTGTGCTTCAATAAGCACTTCCCCAGGAACGGGGACCTGTACAAAGAGGGAGGCCTCAGAGAAATCGGTCCATGGTGGGGTTCACAGAGCTCCCTTCCTGGGTCCCCCTTCCTGACCCTGAAGCCCGGTGACCTCACGCTGGCTGTCCCACCTCCATACCTCGGTGCTCTGTGTCCTGTTGACCGGCACTGAGATCTTAAACAGGGATTCAACCTCCCAGTGCCTCAATGTCCCCATTACCCTATCCGGTCTCTTCTCCTTTGGTGAAACCCCCCCTGGCTTCTAAAGTCCTCACAATAAAGTACATGCCCAGCCTGCTACTCCAGCTGTCGCCCGGCCCTGTCCCCCCGCACTCTCTGTTATCGGCGAGCCAGAGGATCCCAGCCAGGGTCCCGGATCCTTCCGGCTCAGCCGCCCCTGCGCGTCTCTACCCGGCGGCCCCTCAGCCCGTCACCCTCTCCCACCCCCGTCATACCGTGTGTCACCCACGAGCGCCTCACGGTCCGTACCGCCGGGGCCTGGGCTGCAGGACGTGACTGATGTCCCGCACCAGGGATGCGGGGCTCCGTGGGGTGAGGGGCAAAGGCCCGGGAGCCGCGCACTCACCTCAGCCGGGCACCTAAGAGCGGCCGCCGCCATCGGACGAATGAGGAGGCTGCCCCGGGCACCGCGGTCCTCGTCCAGGCCCTGGCGAGGGTCACCCGGACGGTGTCACCAAGACTCACACTCGCGTCTGTGCTGAGGGAACCGCGACTCTCACGCCTTCCCGGTGCTGTCCCCTCAGGTTCGACCCAGCGGTCAGGCGCCAACACTGAGTTAAGGCCACGCGAATAGCGGCCTGACTCAACAAGCCGGAAGTCCCGCCTACACGCGTTACGCACGCCCCCAGAAATGCCTCACCTAGCCCCTCATTGGCTGCTACCGCGGCCTCTCTACGCAGGTGCTTCCGGGTAATGTAGTTCCCAATGCACTGCAGGCTGCCTGGTGTGATGTTCTCCATCCTGAACAAACTTGACGGGGCACTCACGTTGTTCCCAAATACTTGCCTTCCCGCAATTTTCCTCCCCGACAAACTCACAGTCCTCATGGGGTTGTAAAGTACAGTTTGGGAAATACAGTCAATAATATTGTGATAACTATGATGGTGTCTGGTGGGTGCTAGACTTACAGGGTAGTAACTTTGTAAGTTATATGAATGTCCAGGCATTACACTGCATACTTGAAGCTAATATAAAATAATAATGAATTTCAACTGTAATTGAAAAAAATAAATTAAAAAAGCTCAAGGTACTTTGTCTTGTTATTTCTTTAAAAATATACTATTGTTGAAAATTTTCTACAAGACTGAAAGCTAAGCCACCTCTTTGTACAGTAGTAATGTTGGGTTTTGTTTTTTAAAAAGTATTCTATTTATTTTTAAGAGAGGAAGAGACGGAGAAAAAGTAGAGAAACATCAATGTGTGGTTGCCTCCCATGCTCCCCACTGCCTCCTACCCTGCCCCACTGGGGACCTAGCCGGCAACCCAGGCATGTGCCCTGACTGGGAATCAAACAGGGACCCTTTGGTTCACAGGCCAGTTCTCAGTCCCCTGAGCCACACCAGCCAGAGCTAAAGTTCTGTTTTTATCATTTTTACTGTTTGTTGAATTTGCAGAGTCGCTTTTTCATTAGAATTTGGCACATGCTAGAGTGGCTTATTAAGTCTCTGAGACTGTTGAACTAATCACCCTTCCCCATAATCTTGTACACTAGACACTGATGAGATGGGTGACTGAGGTTTGTTTCTGGCAGTGTTTGATGGTGAATGCTGGGTAAATAAAATCTTGGAACCCAGAAATCCTCTCCTCAAAGGTAGTAGTGACAGAAAACACTTTTTAATTTTTTTCAGTTACAGTTGACATTCAATATTATTTTATATTAGTTTAAGGTGTATTACAGTGATTAGACATTTAGGTAATTTCCAGTGATAACCCTGATATTTCCAGTACCCACCTGGTACCATACACAGTTATTACATTATTATTGACCATATTCCCTATGCTGTACTTTACATCCTGGTGTTTATTTCACAACTAGCAACCTGTACTTCTTAACCCCTTCACTTTTTTTACCCAGCTACCCCAAACACCCCTCCCACCTGGTAACTATCAGTTTCTTTTGACTGTTTATATTTTGCTTGTTTGTTCTTTAAATTCCACATATAACTGAAATCATGTGGTATTTGTCTTCGTGTCTGACCCATTTCACTAAGCATGATAGAAAACTTTATTGAATAAGCATTAAACCAGAATTTAATGCACATCACAGGCAATGTGTTAAGAAATTGCAAAGGTAGCCCTGACTGCTGTGGGTCCTGTGAACCAAAGGGTCACCACTTCCATTCCCAGTCAGGGCACATGCCTGGGTTGCAGGCCAGGTCCCCAGTTGGGGGCCTGTGAGAGGCAACCTACTGGTTTCTCTTTCTCCCTCTCCACCCCTCTCTGAAAGTAAATAAAATCTTTTTAAAAAAGAAATTGTAAGGCAGAAAAGAAAATCCTCTTATATAGCTAAACATAGACAACCCATTACATACATGTTTTGGAGATATAAACCATAACTAGTCATCCAGCTCTGGTACCAAACCATGCTCAGCCACTGGCTGAGAGAAGGGTGCCTAGGGTGGTTTCTTTCAGTAGGCAACAGTGCATCCTCAAGGCAGCAGAGCTCAGGGGTTGTGGGCCATCTGAGCTCCTCACAGCAAGATCCTTCTTAGGTCAGAGCCCAGAAGCATACTCCCGTGACTACCCATAACTGAAACTAAATTGGTAATATTTGAATAATTTTACATATGGTTTGGGCAGAGTAAGGAGGCAGTGGAATCATTCTTTGATAGGTTTATCTCTTACTTGCAGAAATTTCCACTTTCTTCCTTTTTTAAAAAAATATTTTATTTATTTTTTAGACAGGGAGGGAAGAACAAGAGGGAGAGAAATATCAATGTGTGGTTTCCTCTTGCACAACCTGTACTGGGGACCTGGCCCACAATGCAGGCATGTGCCCTGATTGGTAATCAAACCAGCAATCCTTTAGTTTGCAGGCCAGCACTCAATCTACTGAGCCATACTAGCCAGGGCAGAACTCATTTGTTTTCAAACCACCACAGAGTAAATAGAATTCCAAAATTGAATGAGTTTGAACAATAAAGCCTTCCTTCATTGTCACACAAACCAGAACACTGGTAGGTAGGCTGCTCCCAGGTTTATGAGAAGAGGATAAAAAATTCCACTATAATAGCCACGTGAGACTAATAGTACTCCAGTAAAAGGTCATCCATCTTTTCAAGTCACCAGCAGAGTGTCTGACCCAAAAATAAGCCAGTTCCATGGCCCAACTTATCAAAAAGGAAGAAATGAGCACTCAGGCTTCTGAAAAATCACTCCAGTGTGTGGGAAAATGCTAAGGTTTCCTTCCCTATATGCATTGAGGTGGGTGAGTGATAAGAGCACCAGCCAAGTGGCAGAGGTGAAAAGGCTTTTGCACAGAACTGGCAGTGACATGAATCTGGCCATGGCACTGTGCATTTAAAGTGCAATGCAGCCCTGGCTAGTGTGGCTCAGTGGATTTAGCGCTGGCCTGTGAACCAATAGGTCGTTGGTTCAATTCCAGTCAGGGCATATGCCTGGGTTGTGGGCCAGGTCCCCAGTTGGGGGTGGGCGAGAAGCAGCCAGTCGGTGTTTCTTTCACACATCAATGTTTCTCTCCTTCTTTCTCCCTCCCTTCTTCTCTCTCTAAAAAAATTAAATCTTTAAAAAAAAAAGTGCAATGCAGTTCCCATATACCTATTTATGCAGGTGTTCAAATGTATGAGGTTTAATATAGGCAGGTGGTACCTTCAAAAGGGATCTACCTTAGCATTATACTGAAAAAGAGTTAACACATTCCCTGCCTATATATTTTTATGGAAACTTTGTAATTTCCAATGAGATAAAGCTGAAGGCTTTCTCACATTTACTGTACTCATAAGGCTTTTCCTAGTGTGAACTCTGATGTGCACTTAGACTTGAGTTTTGGCTAAAGGATTTCTCACATTCCCCACACTCATAAGGCCACTATCGAGGGTGAACTATTGATGATGAAGGAACAAAGAGCTTTAGCTCAAGTATTTCCCACATTTGTTTCACTTATAAAGCCTTTCTCTAGTGTGAACTCTCCTATGGTTAATGAGGCTGAGGTATGCAGCAAAGGATTTCTCACAATCAATGCACTTATAAGGTCTCTCTCCAGTGTGAACTCTCTGATGATAATGGAAGGCAGAGATCTGGTGAAATGGTTTTCCACATTCACTGCACACATAAGGTCTTTCTGTAGTGTGAATTCTCCTATGTTTAATATAATTGGAGTTTGCAGCAAAGGTTTTCCCACATTCATGGCACTCATAAGGTCTTTTTCCAGTGTGAACTCTCTGGTGTTGAATGAGACTTGAACTTTGGCTAAAGGATTTTCCACATTTCCCACATTCATAAGGCTTTTCTCCAGTGTGAACTCTGAGGTGTTTAATGAGGTTAGATTTGCAGCTAAAAGATTTGCTACATTCACTGCACTCAATAGGCCTTTGTCCAGTATGAACTTTCTGATGGGAACTGATACTTGAGTTTTGTTTGAAGGATTTTCCACATTCATTGTACTGATGAGGCCTTTCTTCAGTGTGAACTCTTTGGTGGAAAATGAGGCTGGATTTTTGGTTAAAGGATTTCCCACATTCACCACACCCATTAGGCCTTACTCTGGTGTGAATTCTTTGGTGTACAGTGAGGTTGGACTTGTACCTAAATGATTTCCCACATTCACCACACTCATAAGGTCTTTCTCCAGTGTGAACTCTTCTATGTGCAACAAGGTGGGAGTTTCTGGTAAATGATTTCCCACACTCTGTACATTCATAAGGACTTTCTCTGGTTTTTCCTCTCCAGGGTTCAATGTCATAGGACTTGTTAAATAATGTTCCACATTCCCAAGACTCTAAAGCTCTTTCTCCTGTGTGAAAACTCTGATGTCTAATGAGGCTACCACTTTTGCTAAACAATTTCCCACATCCATGGGACATAAAACAACTTTCTCTAGTGAGGACTCTCTGGTGCCAAACAAGCATGTGTCTGTGGCTTAAGGATTTCATGTGTTCTTCCCAGTTATTGAGAGTTGAGAATTGAGCCTTTTCCTTCTGAAAAACTGCCATGCACTTGGCTTTGTCATTTGACTTCTCCTTAGTGTAAAAGATCTGTTGCTGAAGAAAGTCAGAGCTGGCCATGAAGTCCTTCCCAATCTCCCTGAAGATAAGTGTCTTCCCTGACACATTCAGTTTGCAGCTCTTCACAAACAAAGCTCTGTTCACATGGCTTCTGAAGGGTTTCTCTCCAATGTGCTGCTTCTGATGAAGGTATGCACTGACATGTAATTTTCTCCCATACACATCACACCTGTACAGTTTCTGCTTGTCATGAGTTCCCTGGTGCTCAGTCAAATGCAAAATGTCACTCAAGATCAAGCCAAACTTTTCACAGGGTTGGTCCTTCTTGGGAGACATATCAGCAGTGGGAGTCCTGATCTGTGACACTCTTTGTACAGAAACACTGTGCTCCACTCCACAACCTGAAAGCAAGAAATGCTGGTGAAATGCATGCTGACTTTGGTGAGAGGAGGCAGCTATTATGCACGTGTGTGTCTAACAAACCCAGGAACAAGTCCATGGGATTATCTGCAGGAATAAGAGTTGGTTTCAGTTTGATGATGGGGCTGTTTAGAAGTACTGGTCTATATAGATCACAGGACAGAGGAGGCCTTACGTGACAAGGACACACAATTTGTTCCAAGGCAAACAACCTTCAACAGGACCTTGTTTGCTGGAGACATGAGTGTTATTGAAAAGGTTGTGTCCAGGTTCTCCAAAGAGAATTGTAACAGAGCTGCTGTTGTCAGACACTGTTTAAGAATGAGTACACTCCTAGGGGAAGGGGGAGGGAACAGCGGGGGGAAGGGTTTCAAGGAAACACTATAAAGGACACATGGACATAACCAAGGGGGAGGATGGGAGCGGGGGAGGGGGGTGGGATTGGTTGGGGTGGGGGGAGAGTGATGAGGGGAAAATGCAGAGTGTAATTGAACAACAATAAAGTAATTTAAAAAAAAAAGAATGAGTACACTCTTCATAAAACAAATCATGTAAGCCAATATTGAAGACAGCTGTAGAAGAAGCAGTGAGAAAAATAGGTGAGACATAGGGTCCAGAGAAGTAAGGATTAGCCATGGGCTGGATGTAGGTGTAGAAGTCACAAGGTATATATATATATAGCACTGACAGGTCAGCAAGTGTCAAGAATGGCAAAGAAAATGCAGAAACAGTGTGTGGCCACATGCCCTGGCATCAAAACACTAGTCCAACAGAACAGGTGTCTGATATGATTTGAACACAGCACTTACATCACGCCCTCCCCCAGGTGCCACTCCTCAGGGCCAGGCTTCCTGTGAGCCCATCTTGCTGAGCCTGGACTCATATCCAGACAGGGGATAACTGAGGACTCACCAACACACTCCTTAGATGACCAAGGATATGAGACCAGGATAATGCAACAGTTAGGAAAAGACAGACAGCACTATCCAAGAACAAGACAGCACATGATAGCCCATGGGAAAGAAAACTAAATACTACATAGAGAATTTGAAAGAAGAGTCTTGTAAGAACAGCCCGTGGCCCATATAAGTGGTGACCACATCAATGATGGCATTTTCTGACACAAGCAGGCCTGAGGAAACAGTAGCTAGAGGAAGGGAACAGAACCTGGGTACTCAGATGCTTGGCCAGGGTGAAGACAAGCAAAGTGGGATCCATTAAGGTAACTGTAAAACCTCTGCCCCTGACACCTTCCATATAAGACTGTAGGGGAGATGTCTTGAGCAGCTGCTCAAGAAGAGGGTGGTGCACAAACCTCATCCACACCAATCTCAGTATTTACCCAGGGGAATGGGGAAAAAGTAGTGTCCACAGTCCTATGTGAGAAAAACAGACTTGTTTGTCTCCGAGTCAAAGGAAAGGGCAGAGAATAGGTAAGGTAATGAGAAAAAGTCTGAGAATCTTACCCAATGAGGATATAAGTGCCAAGTTCTCCAGCATCACATCACAGTATAGGCGTCTCTGACCCTCAGCAAGTAGTCTCCATTCCTCCCAGGAGAAACACACGAACACATCTTCAAAGGTCACATGGCCCTGCTATGATGGTGACAGATGAAACCACAAACAGCCCCTCTGCTGAGAAGCCAAATATATCCCTCCCACCCCAACGTCTACTATACACCCAACCTTCTCCTAAGCAATCCAATGCAGAGAAGCCAGGCCGTGGAATTACTGGTGCTGCTGTCTCTTCATGGGCTCATTGATAACTGGGTAAAGTCATCAGCAGCAAAAAGCAGACTGACAAATAATGTATCTAAGCTGTGGGACTAGCACAGAAGGATGTACCCCATCCACAGGCAATCCTCGTGGTATAGCCACTGCCATATTATTCTCAATGCAGTGCCCTAGACAACCAGACATGCTACCTATGCAACGCACATCACTCATTATAAGGCATACCCCTCACATCTCCAGATCCCATAGCTAAATGCCCATGCCACTACAATCAATGCCCCCCCCTAATTTGTATTTCAATTAACTCCTCACACTGGTAAGGGTGTGATTCCCACACTAGGTGTGTGGTCATACTCACAGCACCTGATGCTGGACAAATGCAATCAACATCTTTTTACTAACCTCACATACCTGCAGCCTGGTAGAGGAGGATACCACACAACACACAAGGCCACATGAAGGCTGCACTCCAGAAAAGACTGAACAACCAGAGGCCATCTTTCTGAGACTGAGAGGCTAAGATGTCCCCATTCCTGCAGGAGGATGTGACCAACTTGTTTAAGTATTTCTGCAGGTTGGTAGAGAACTAAAATCCACTACAAAGGGATCAGCAGGAACTGCGCCTGCTCCCTTGTTAACAAGAGTTGTGAGGCTACAAGATTGTATCTGTGAGAGCAGGGTATGGAAACTTGCAATAGGGCTGATTGAGGGTATCCTGGTTTCGCCAGACATCAGGATAGCACATCTATTTGTCTTAATTTTAGGACTTAACCACAAAACTTGGTAGAGAGCATCTACCTCTAAGAGTATACTTAGCAAATTTGAACAGGATCCAGTATTACCAGAGATTTCCCATGGTTCCCATTAGCAATGGCAGCCCCAAACCATTCTATGATGATCTTGCTATATGCCTTGCATCAGGCTTAGCCACGTGTGTGTGAGGGTTCAGAACAAGCCACCCCAAGATGTGCCTCAGTTATATGCAAATTCTGAGCTAAAGTAACTGACACCCTGTGGGCTCAAGAGAAACTTCTGTCCCCTTCCCCTTAACCATCTAGCAGTGTTTTTGACTGGTGTGCCGCAAGAATTTTTAAATCATGCAATAACTGACCTCTTTTCCCTTAGATTGTCAAAATAAAAAAATGACAACAGCCCTGGCTGATGTGGCTCAGTGGACTGAGTGCCGGCCTGCAAACCAAAGTGTCGCTGGTTCAATTCCCAGTCAGGGCACATGCCTGGGTTGCGGGCCAGGTCCCCAGTTGGGGGCATGTGAGAGATAACCACACATTGATGTTTTTCTCCCTGTCTTTCTCTCTCTCTTCCCTGCTCTCTAAAAATAAATAAATTAAAAAAAAATGACAACAGCTAACACAACAATAGCTATCCAGTGTGAATGAATCAAAATTATATCCTTTCTTTTTTTTTGTCAAGTTGGGAAGAATTATATTTTTTGGTGTGCTGCAGAATTTTAGTAATTAGTTTATGTGTGCCAAGACATGAAAAAAGGTAAAAGTCACTGATCTAGAAGAACTTGAGCCCTGGCTGGGTAGCTCAGTTGGTTAGCACATTTTCCCGATACGCCAAGGTTGTGGATTCGATCTCTGTTCGGGATACATACAAGAATCAACCAATGAACACACATATAAGTGGAACAACAGAGCAATGTTTCTCTCTCTCTCTGTCCTCCTTCCTCTCTCTCTGTAAAATCAATTAACAACAAACTCACCCCCCTGTTGGGAACTGTCATGCCTGGTTTCAGGAGCTGTAACCTTGCTGACAGGTGAAAAGGTCCCATGGCTAGGGGACCTTGGGACCATAAGCCACTAAGGAGACAAAACGTATCCTCCCGGCAGGCACACAGCCTCTGCCCTCTTTACTTCACCCTGCTTGGCTCCTGGAGGATGGCTGGATAGTCAATGATAGGTAAGATTCCTCAAGGAAGGAACAACCTAAGACAGGCACAGTCACAAAGAGACTACCAGGGAACGATTTAGGGGATTATGAAGGAGGGACAAAAGACCCTCACCCCTTGGCTTTGTCATAACCTGAGTCCTCATTCTATCTGTAAAACATCTCCTAATCTCTTGGCTGCCTTGCTCGCCCCACCTGATTCAGGCCTGAAACAATGCCAAAGGAGGGTGCAGCCCTGTGATGTAATGGGTGGTTCCTGGTGGGGATGGGGGTGGAGGTGGGGGGGGTGATCAGGCCTGAGAAAGAATGTATAAAATCCTGTAAAACCTGCTTGGCTAAGAATGCCCTCAATTTAAATGTTAAGGGTCCAAACACAAAATGAGTTTGTTTCCCAAGGTTTTACAGCTGATTGGCGTCCCCCTGTCTACCAGACCCTGAC
The DNA here is from genome assembly GCA_007922815.1 of Macrotus californicus. Lineage (NCBI taxonomy): Eukaryota > Metazoa > Chordata > Mammalia > Chiroptera > Phyllostomidae > Macrotus > Macrotus californicus. The sequence goes on from VMDR010002311.1 coordinate 80,758, forward strand.
TCAGAAGTACCTCTGTGATCCCAGAAATGTTATCTATAAACTTTACATGTATGCTATGTATATCTATGCAAACTAAACTCAATAAAGGTCATTGAGAAAGAGGCTCGAGGCTCTACTCCTCTGAGAAATTGGTCAGCCTTTTCTCCCCAAGTAGATCATATCTTAGTAGATTTATTCTCATCCGCAGCAGCCAGGAGAGCTCTGCTGGATGAAGTGTCCCCCCCCACACACACACAGAGCCAGATTCCAGTCCATTTCTTAAGCCACGTCTCTGGTCCATTAACTCCACTTGGATGGTGGTAGTAGACTCCATCCTGATATTCCTTCCTTCTCCCTCAAGCCCACGATGTGTTCTCCACCATGCACCCAGTAGAAGCCTATTAAGATCAAGATAATATCACTTCCTCCCTCTGAGCAGTTTTATCTCAAAGCATATACACATCCAGCTAACTTCCCATACCTGTTACATTGGTCATCCATAATGGAAACACCTCAGTATACATTCCACACAAATGGACTCAACACTCTGGGCTTGGGGTTTCTCGATAGTCCTCAAACTCAAGGACTGGAAAAATGGCACTAAGAGTCCCAGGAAACTGTCCTGGTATGGTAGTTTTGTTGGTTAGAATATTGTCCTGATATGCCAAGGTTGCAAGTACGATCCCCAGTTAGGTTCACACGGCAGCCCAGTTAGGGCACATGCAAGAATCAACCAATGAATGCACAAATAAGTAGAACAACAAATCAATGTCTGTCCCTCTTTTCCTTCCTCTCAAATCTACAAATAAATAAATTAATATTTTAAAAATTAAAATAAATAAAGAATAAAGAGCTCTGATGCCATCACAGGAAAAATTGCATTTAAAAAAAAAGCCCTGACTAGTGTGGCTCAGTTTGTTGGGTGTAGACCCACAAAGCAAAAGGTCACAGGTTCAATTCCTGGTCAGGGCACATGCCTGGGTTGCACGCCTACTCCCTGGTTGGGGCACAAGCGAGAGGCAACCAATCGATGTTTCTCTCCCTCTTTCTCTCTTTCCCTCTCTGTAAAAATAACTAAGTAAAATCTCTTTGTAAAAAAATCCCTGAAAACCACAATCCAGGAAACACAAGAGAGAGGATGGGTTAGTGAGGGTCTGTGACACCCTGCACTTCCTGTGGTTCCATAAGCACTAGGGGAACCTGTACTGAAGAGGCCTTTGAGGAATGCAGGTCCCTGGCGGGGTTCCACCTGCTCACACCTCCCTGTACCCTCCCTGTCCTGGCCCTGGAGCCCGGTGACCTCAGTCAGTCAGGCTGGCCATCTAACTCCTGTGGTCTCTTACCGTCCAGTGTAAACTGAACAGAGAACAATCTCCCAGCGCCTTAGTGAACCCAGCACCCCCTCCAGTCTCTTCTTCCTTTGAACAGCCTCTGGGGACACTAGAAAACTCTAACCGAGATCGTGTCTCTTTTTGTTCAAACCCCCGTCCCCCCGGCTTCTAGCGTCCTCACAATAAGGGACAAGCCCAGCCTGCTACGCCAGCTGTCACTCCGCCTCTCACTCTCTGCTCCCCTCGGGCTGGAGGATCCCAGTGTCCCGGATCCTCCTGGATCATCCGTGTATTCACATGGCGACTCCTCAGCCCGTCACCCTCTCCCACCCCAGTCACGCTGTGTGTCACCCACTAGAGCCTCACTGTGCTGACGCTGGGGCCCAGCCTGCAAGGCTCGGTTGGATGACGGGAGAGGGCCCGGGGGACGCGCACTCACCTCAGCGGGGCGCCTCTGCGCAGCCGCCGCCATCCGACTCTGTGCGAAGAATCGAGCAGGAGCCGCAGGCGAGGGGGCGCCGCGCACTGTGGCCCTCGTTCCAGAGCTGGCGCTGAGCCTCAAACCCCAGTCTGTGAGGTGGGGACCACGACGACTGCGGCGCCCTCTTGGTCCCGGCAAGCTTCCCCCGACCCGGGGCTGAGCAGCATCCGACCCAGGGCTGAGCAGCATCCGATGCAGTGAAGACAAATTGTCCACCACGAAGAGGGGGCCGAAGTGCCGCCTGCCCGCCCGCCGGAGGTTGCAAGGCTCAGGCAGATTTTTCCGAACTTTCATTGGTTGGCGTTGCTGCCAACGTTTGGCAGCGATCTGGGTGATGCGGTTCCCAGATCCACAGGCCACGCTAACCGCCTTCCACGAACCTCCAGTGGAAACGGCCATGCCCTGCCGCGAGGGACGCTGGGAACCGGAGAGTCTGGGTCCCAGGATAGAGCAGGGGCTTAGCTCCTTCAAGGTGCCACACTCAGGTTTCTAGGGAGCACTGTTTGCAACCAAACCACTCAAGTGTTGGGAGACATGTTATTTCAGAGTCCGTGAAGTTGTGAGGCTAAACATATTCTGTCAGATGCTCCCGAAGATTTTCAGATCCAAATGCACCTATTCTGTATTCAGTCACAAAATGTGTCTACTCGTGGAGGAATACGTTGGTATGAAAACCGTGACTGCATCTCATTGCTGGAAAGTGATTACAGGGACTATAGTGCATGAGGAATTGAAATTATCTCACAATAACACTTGTAAAATGCAAATTATAGAAAGCTTTAAATTTTTAACTATGTAAGGTGAGAGATGCTAACTAGACTTATGATTTCACAATGCAGACAAATAATCAGGTTATACACCTAAAACTAATATAATGCTATATATCAATTATACCTCACTTTTTTAAAAGGATTTTATTTATCTATTTTTAGACAGAGGGGAAGGGAGGGAGAGAGGGAGAGAAACATCAATGTGTGGTTGCCTCCTGCACCCCCTAGGGGGGGACCTGGATCACAAACCAGGCACCTGCCCCCCCAGGGAATCAAACTGGTGGCCCTGTGGTTGGTAGGCCAGCACTCATTCCACTGAGCCACCAGCCAGGGCTACACCTCACTTTTAAAAATTGTTTTAGAAAACTATTAGTAAAAACTATGGAGTGATTAGAAGACGGTAGAAGAATTGCCTCTGGGTATCTTGGATGGTGAAAAAAAGATCTCACTTTTAGAAAGGTTATTGGTGATATCTGTGAAAAGATACAATCACATAATTTGGAGATTCTTGAATTGGCAAGTTTTTATTTTTATTAGTTTTTACCCTCATCCCAGGACATTCTTCCAGTTTTTAGGGAGAGAAAAAGGTAGAGAGAGAAACACTGCCCAGGCAAGGGCTCAAACCCACAAACTCAGGCATGCTCCTTGATGGGGACTCCAAATGACCACCGTCCAACCAACTTAGCCACACCAGCCAGGGCTTGAATTGGCAAGTTTTTAAAGGTCATCATTTTGTTTTGCCATTTGTAATGCTTATGACTATTGTTTTGTACCCCCTCAGAAAAATCAAGCTATTTAGCACAGACACTTTGTATATACTACAGAATTTGGGAACACACACACACTTCTGCCAGGGACCATGCACTCCCAGAAAAGATCTGACAAGGCCTTCAGTCTTCACACTGGGTTGGTTAATGAAGGTCTTTTCCTGCATGAAGCCAGTCCCTAAACACTAGGTAAGATGGCTCTCCAGTTTGTAACAATTAAAAGAGCAACTAACCTATCACTTTTGCCTAATCAAGGGAGTGATGTCATATTTGCAAGGGGAGGGGATTATACAACTTTAAACACAAGGGGGTGGGAATCTTGGGGATCATCTTACAATCCTGACTACCACAGTGATTTTGCTAAGGTACATCGGCACATGAAGACCATGAACCTTGGGGAGGGGAGGGAAGACACCTAACTAAGATGGTCTCCTGGTTGATAACTAGGCTCAATTTTTTTTAAAAAAGAGCTCAGCAGCCATTTCTTCACAGGGTCCTCTCACACAAACGGCAAAGAGAAGCCTGCACCGAACTGCCTGCTTGCACTGTGTTCCTGCCATCTGGGCCAGCCCTTACAGTGGAACTCTAGAAACCTATTTCAACCAGTAGTACTGAAACTTTCCCCATCAGAGCTGCACAGCTCTGGCCATGCAGAGTAGCTCTAGTCTGATTAAATAGGACAGTGACTTTGGGGCCAAACTGCGAGGATTTGGAATCCTCCATTGGAGGACAGACCAATCAGGGACCAGGGGCAGACACTCCTGTCCACATAAGCCAGCTCCCCTCTGGCTCCTCAGTACAGGCTGCCTGGCTGAGCTACAGAGCAGCTGGTTGGCCCCAGAGCTGTTCTACAGCTGTGCTGTTTTAACAGCTGTACTGTATCACATTTGGACTGTTTTGTATTGAATAAAGTTCCTTCTTCACTGCACCCCAAATTGGAAATTCCTGTTGGTACTGAATTCATGCCAACAATCATTGGATGACAAGATTCATGTTCTTCTCCTTGTTTACTTGATACTTGATTAAAAAGGCTATCCAGTCTCTTTATGCTGGTGTCCATATACAGTGTGTAGTGTATTTCCACCATACCAATCCTGGAGTATGTACAATGCTGCCTTCCAATGACCAGATGGGTTTGCCATAGACTTTGATGGATTCCAAAGGGACAGAGGTGTGCTGGAGCCTGGCTTCTCCACTTTCTGGGCCTTCACCTGATTTGGAACCCTGGGGTATAACTGCTCTGAGAATTATCCTCAAAGGAATGGTGAGGTGGGCCCCTTTACTCTGGTACCGAGTTGGCATTCTTAGTCTTCTCATGTAAATGGAGACAAGCTATGAGAATTGGCAGATAGTGGGAAAGTTCTGTTTAACGAAAGTGGCTCCCCAGTATAGTCTGGGATATTGCCCAAAGAAATCACTTGTATTTCTGGTTAGGGTCAAGGAAAGAAACATTGACAATTCTCTTTCACACTTATGAAGTTGGATTTTTCTCTACCCAATTACATTATAATTATTCATGAACTATGAGAGCTAAGATGCAAGAATTGCTATATTATATGAATTTATGTTGTCTTTCATACTTCTAGTATTCTTTCCTTAGGGTTTGCATGTCCTCAGTCTGACATTCCTGCCATTGTTTTCTCCACACTGGGAAGTATGTCCTGCAGCTCTTTCATTTGCTTTCATAGATTTCCCACTTTTGCAAGGTGCACAGCATTCAGTATTTCATTACATTTACTAACTGTTGTTCACTCTTCAATCTTGTCCTTTCAAACTGTTGTCTTCTTTTTGATCTAATAACTAAAATGTAGACATAACGTTAGTTAGACACAAATAAACGAGAAATAGAAATAGAGAAAAAGAGCTGAGGGAAAAAGTATGGAAAAATAAAGATGCAAATAGTGGAATTTTCAGGACATGAGTGTTATTGGTCTGATAAGGACAGTGAAAATTTGAATTTTTTAAATTATTGTCCCATTTTCTGTATTGAAGCTTTTTTTAAAAAATTGAACTTATTGGGATGACATTGGTTAATAAAAATGATACAGGTTTCAGGTGTACAGTTCTATAATACATCATCTGTATATGGTATTATGTGTTCACCAGCCCAAGTTAACTCTCCTTCCATCACCATTCATCCCCTCATACCCTCTTCTACCTCCCCCCACCACCCTTCCCCTCTGGTAATCACCATACTGTTGTCTGTGTCTGAGTTTGTATTCAAGCTTTATAAATACCCACACACACAAAAAAAAATGTAGCCCTGGCTAATGTGGCTCAACGGATTGAGCACCTGCCTGTGAACCAAAGGTCACAAGCTTGATTCCTGGTCAGGGCACAGGCCTGGGTTGAGGACCAGGTCCCCAGTAGGAGGCGCATGAGAGGCAACCACACATTGGTATTTCTCTCCCTCTCTTTCTCCCTGCCTTCCACTCTGTCTAAAGACAAGTAAATAAAAATCTGCACACGAAAAAAAGTAGAAAAGTTATAATTCGATCACAAAAAGACATTGAAAAAAATCTTTTCTAAGGGTTAACAAGGGCTGTTTGCCTCAGGAAGTATTAGTTATTTCTCCTCTTGGCCCACCAGCCTCTCTCTGACGTTTGTGTCTAGGGTTCTCAGGGAGGAGCTTCATGCAGGCTATGGTTAATAAGATTGAATTAGACACTGCAAGCTCTACAGATTTTTTAAGCAAGTATCCAAGAATGTCAGAACTTCTACAAAATCAGGCATATATGAGCATATGTGTGGCCCTCTCCTCACAACGATTTGCAGGCATGGGAGGCATATCTCAGACAGGAGTCTTTGAACCTGGGATATGACCTCTATTTGTGGGCTTGGACCAGTTTTCACATCAGATGTACAAGGTACCAGTGGGACATCTGTTTGCCTTGCGTTCTAAAGTTGGGAATAATGTCACTTTAATAAGTATGTTTAAGGGAAATGTCTTGTTTGGGAAAAAGTTTATTCCTGAACTCTGTTGTCAATCCTTGGAATGTCTCTGCAAAAGGAAACAAGCAACTATACAGCTGTTTACTACTCTGCACAACATGATGAGAACAGGTCATTTCTGTAGGTGTGGCTGAAATAGTCATCTTTCTTTCCTCAAATTCCATTAACTCCCACTAAACTTTGCTTTTGAAAACCAAACCATCATTGCCAGCTCACTTTCATGTGACTTTGGATATGACAAGATAAACTGGTCGAGTCTCTACCTGAATTAATGAACTTTGCCAGGTTCTTCTCATTCTGTGCAGGTAGGTAACTGGACTCTTCTTGGCCACAGTCCTTCTCTTCATCTCCTAATAATGGTATCTTGATATTTTTATAAAGCAATGCAAGTTGTTGCCTTTTCTCACTCTGTACCAGTCGGCTGGAGAATAATATAAATGAATTTAGGAGCACAACTTTCATGATATATCATCATATCTTAATCATGGGACCTTCTGACTGAAAAAGAGTCATTAGTGGGCCTTGACCAGTTAGTTCAGTTGGCCAGATCATCGTCCTGATACACCAAGGTTGCAGGTTCTATCTTTGGTTAGGATACATATAAAAAGCAACTAATAAATGCATAAACAACAAATTGATGTCTCTCTCTCAAATCAATTCTTTTTTATTTTTTAAAGATTTTATTCATTTATTTTTAGACAGAGAGGAAGGGAGGAAGAGAGGGAGGGAAACATCAGTGTGTGGTTGCTTCTTGCATGCCCTGCACCAGGGAACCTGTCCTGCAACCCAGCCATGTGCCCTGACTGGGAATCAAACCAACGACCCTTAGGTTTGCAGGCTCAATCCACTGAGCCACACCAGTCAGGGTTCAAATCAATTTTTTAAAAAGAGTTGGAGGGAGCCTAAAAAATCAATAAATAAAAATTTAAAAAATTTACTCTGAGAAAAATCAACCATTAAAAATTCCATGAAAACATGTACTTTGGGGTTCATGTTTTTATTTTGCCTCAGGCTCTAAAATAGCATGAGGCACTGGGTGTAACTCTAACATATTAGCTCAGTAACTTAATTGGGTGTTGAAACTCCAGGAGGATACGTTTTAGTGAGTCACCTTAGAAAACTTTTTATCTATTAATAGCTTTGTCTATATTAATAAAAGAAACTGAAATTGCAGTTATATACATTGAGTCACAGGAGATCGCCACATTAGATAACCCAGAACCAAGCATGATGGGTACACTCTCTTATCAGCAAAATGTCTTCAATTTTACCTTTAATCTCAGTTTGCCTTCATTTGACATACTTCACGGTGGTCCTAAAATGGCTACCTTAAAAAATATCCGTTCATGGCGATATACTGAACTCTAATAAAGCAAGTAATGTGGTGCATCTTCCCCATACACAGCTACTAGCCCAGCCTTTGTTGATAACAACAAGTTTCCAGTGAAAAAAACAATGGTCGATCACTCTTTTCTGCTTTGCACTGTTGAGATTCCTTCCAGATATCAAGTTCAGTCTAGGACACCATGTTCTGGGAAAATACTAGCATTTCATCCAATGGCTTTCATTTTTGACCACGATTCTCAGTAAGAAGTATGTTTTACTTCACAACCACATATCTGTCTGACAACTCTAAAAATCATCATTTCTGCCCTGACTGGTGTGTCGCAGTGGAATGAGTGCTGGTCTGCGAACCAAAAGGTCACTATTTTGATTCTCAGTCAAGGCACATGCCTGTGTTTTGGGCCAGGTCCCCTACGGGGAGCGCACAAGAGGCAACCACACATTGATGTTTCTCTCCCTCTCTTTCTCCTTCCCGTCTTCTCTCTCTAAAAATAAATAAATAAAAATCTTTAAAAAATTTTTAAAAAGACATAATTTCCTTTAATACATGTAATGCTTTCTAATATATTCTATTTTTCTAAATTATATTGTTCTGTTTCTTTCTTTTTCTTTTCTTTTTAAAAAATTTATATCATGTCCCAATATGAGTATAGTCCATATTCTGAAAAACACTGATCTGAAAATTTATAAAGGTTATAATAATTTAGTGATACCCTGGCCAGTGTGGCTCAGTTGTTTGGAGCATCATCCTTTACACCAAAAGTTTGGGGGTTCGATTCCTGGTCAGGGCATATACCTAGGTTCTGGGTTCAATCCCTGGTCAGGGAGCATATGGGAGGCAACCAATCAATGTTTCTCTCTTACATTAATGTTTCTCTCTCTCTCTCTCACACTTCCTCGCTCTTTAAAATCAATAAACATTTTTAAAAAGAATTATGATCATCATTATCACCATCATCATTAAATAATAACCTAATTAACTTATGTCTTATTTAAGGATGGTAATGTTACTTACTATATTATATAGAAAACAGCAGTCCCACATACCAGGGCAATGCTTAAGGCTATACATGCAGTTGTAATTACTTGAACAAGAGCAGGTCTACGCAGAATCATCACTAAAAAGAAAAGAAAAAAATTCTCACCAAATTTTTGCTTTAGAGGTACCTGTCAGTTAATATATTAGTTAATCATATTGTTATTCCAAAGAGGAATGGGAGATAAAATCAGAAATTCCATTAAAAAATATAGCGTTCTTGCCCTGGCCAGATAGTTCAGTTGGTGGGAGCATTGTCCCATACACCAAAAGGTTGAGGGTTTGATTCCAGGTTGGGGCAAGTATAGGAGGCAACTGATCAATGTTTTTCTCTAATATTGATGTTTTTCTCTCTCTCTTTTTCTCTCAAATCAATAAAAACATATCCTAAGGTGAGGATTAAAAGAACTAGCATTTTTAATTTTTAAAAACACCAAGACAAGGTTGCACAGCCTGTATGAACAAACATAATTTGAATTCTCACATCTTGCGGACTCCCCTTTTTCGTCCACCTCCTGTTCTGGGTGGAAGCCCTTTCTTTTGCTCCCTGACTCAGTGTAGCAGCACCTGTCAACTATGTAGCCAAACGGGAGAGTTGTCTTAGTTTCAGAACTCAAGTGCTGCCCGGATGGGCTCAGGCTGTGCAGTGCTATGGTGAAAGAACATTACAGAGCACCCTGGGATGCTATTTCACCAACCTGCATCCCCGGTGTTGGTGTTCGGGGCCATGGAATGTGTTGTAAAGTTGTTCTTTGCAGGTTCAGGTGTATCATCCTTCCTATTTTCTGAAACAAAAAAAGAAAAACTAGAGAGTTATTGTTTGTGCAAACTGTAAAACAAAGTGCAATAGGCCAACTGTTCTGAAAAGGGCCTTGAGGCTCAGCCCTCAGGGAAAAGTCAGCCTGGCAGGATGAAAAGAACTTGGGCTGTGGACATGATAGCAGTGCAAAATGTTTCACTGCAGGTGTGAGGTATATAGATGTGTGCTTTATAATTTTTCAACTTATCTGTTTTTGGATTTTCATAATGAAATAATGGGGGAGAAAAAAAGAATATGGGTCCCAGATGGTTTCAAATCAACAAGTACTCAAAGTTGGCCTTTGGATTTGGCAATGGGAAGGTCATCGGGAACCCAGGCGAAGGCAACATTAGCGCTGATGTGGTGGGGATGCACGTTTGACTGAAAGAGGTTCAAGAGAGAATGGGAGGAAAAAAATTAGACATATGAGTTTAGGAAACTTTTGACGAACTCTGCTGTAAAGGTGGGGACAGAAATGGGGCAGCTTCTGGAGTGGCCTAAGCAACCAAGAGGCTGGTTTTGCTTCTTAAGATGGGAAAATTGAGCTTACTCATTTGTTTTGAGCGTTGTCCCCATATGCCAAGATTGAGGGTTCGATCCCTGGTCAAGGCACATACAAGAATCAACCAATGAATGTATAAATAAGTGTAACAACAAATCAATGTTTCTTTTTCTCTCTCTCTCAAATCAATATTTTTTTTTAAAAAAGATGGGAAAACTAAAAAACATGTTCATATGAGAATGGGACTGATATTTTAAATTGTGATATGACGGAAAAAAGTCGTCACCAAGCAGAATGGGAGAGTAAGTGGACTAGGGAAATGGATTAGAATATCTTTAATAAAATTTCCTAGAAATGATATTGACTATATTTTCTTATTTTCTGTTCTCTTGATGCTCTGGCATTTGGGGCCTTGATCCTAGACTCTCTCTCCTAGGGCTAGTATTTCCTAGAGAGCAAAGGACCCTCTGCGAGCAAGCCTTTGATATATAAACCAAGCAATTCTGATCAAATTCTCACACTCCAGGGCAATATTTCCTCTGCCCTAAATCACCCCAGAGCCAGGTACTAGACAAGTAGGAACCACTCCAGTTGCCCAGAGCTTGCCAAAGTTATTCAAACTGTCCAAACCTAAGCTGACTCCATGTACGCTCCTTGCCCATTTCCTCCAGGGAAAACTCTGGTAAAGACTCTGGGCCTCATTCTCCCCTCCTCCTCCTGCTTCCTGACCAACTCTGGTTCTTCCTCACGTGGCTCTAAAAGGTGTGCCATGCCTGCCGTTTCTAGGAATCTGTGCGCGTACACTTCTTCCTTCCTAATAATCATTCCCATGTCTGTGTGTCCTGAGTAAAACAAATCTCAGGTATGTTTCAACTCTCTGGATCACAAGAGGACATTCACACAGCAGATGAGAGGACCCCAAAGTAGTTTTCATTTCACAGAATGAGCAGTGCAAGGACTTACAACCAGGTCTTGAGGTGGGGGCTATTGAATTTGAGGTAATTTACTTTTCTTAAGGGACACTTTGCACTGTCTAGCGACTTTTACATATTCTCACGACTACTGATGGCCTTGAAAACGGATAGCAGTGATATATAATTAACCCTTCCTATTCAATACTTCTGAAACAAGTAAACACAGTGGTTGGCATTCCCCATTAAACTGTGATCTGAACTTACCTGCATAAGACAAGCATACAAGAAGTGGCCATTCCATTAAAAATAAAAATAAAAAGGTGAAAGAACTTCGAAACTTTTCCATCATTCCACTATTGTTAGTCTTGAATCCTATGGACGAAAGGAACTTTTTAGCTAGCGCCCAGTATCTGTTCTATATATTCATCCAAGGAACTCAGGCTCTTTGCTCCCTCGAGTGTTTGGGTTCTGCCAGTGTGAGGTCAGCCCAGGTTGCCACGTGGATGTCCTTCACGGAATCATGTCAGCCAATGCAGGCATTGATGGGATGAGGGGCTGTGCAAAGGGAGGTTAGGCTGGTGGGGGCAGGTATGAGGAAGTCCAGGTCCCTGCCTTCAAGAAGTATACAGTCGGGGGGTGGAGAGTGGTGGGGAAAGCAAACTATAATTGAAAAACAATAAAGTAATTAAAAAAAAAGTATACAGTTAACAAGGAGAGAGCGCTTGCTCCCTGTCCCAGTCATCTGTTTGTTTTTGGTCCCAGGCCTGCCTCCCCCGTCTGTCCCCCCAACTTTCCCCAGGCTCTCATGCCTGGGCCCACCCCACACTTTGATGTCTCTATAGCAGAATGTCCACAATGTACAAGTGCATCAACCTGCTTTTGTTGAACAAAACCCCAGGTGTCATGTTCTGACCTGAAAGGCAAGTGTGTGTTTTCTTTTCCTCTAAAAACTCCCCAGAACAACGGAAACAACTGTTGGTTTCCTAGACATGCACCAAAATACGTAGTGGTGTCACCTTCCAGGAAAGCCTTCCTGGTCTGAGTGTGATGCTCCTTGTTCCTGCCTATGATGGCCCCAACACCAAGACCTGTTCTCGCTGATGTCCCCAACATCTTACCTGTGACTGTGGTTCCTGAGGGGCCCACGGACTAGCATAGGCTTCACGTACAGCAGCCCCTCCTGGAACATCTGCTGAACACCAGCAAACAAATGAACAAATGAGCAGGCATACCAGCCATTTCCCAGGCAGTCAGCCCCTCTCAGGAGGAACCAAGTGTAGTTATGCCCCTGTCAACATCCACCTGTTCCTGTTCCACATTTGTATCTTTCCCCAAGTCACTGTCCAGCGGCATCACCTGTGGATCATTAATGTCCTCACCAGATTTCTGAATGAGCATGGAGTCCACTGCCATCCCCACCCCCCAACACCCTCTTCCCTTCACTGTTTCCAATACTGGCAAGTTATAACCTGAGTGGCTTAGTATACATTCAACTCATATCCGAGTGCTTCGGTCCCACTTCTCTTCCCAGTGTCCTGGAACTTATGATGTCCAGAGTTACGATGATTATAAACAGGCCACTTAGATTATCACCTTAAAGACTTGTACCCTGGCTGGTGTGGTTCAGTGGATTGGTTCGCCAGCCTGAGAATCAATGGGTCACCGGTTCGATTCCCAGTCAGGGCACATGCCTGGGTTGCAGGCCAGGTTCCTGACTGAGGGAGTGTGAGAGGCAACGTCAATGTATCTCTCACACATTGATGTTTCTCTCCCTCTCTTTCTCCCACCCTTCCCATCTCTCTAAAAATAATTACATAAAATCTTAAAAAGAAAACTTGCTTACGTGCATTTACATGTAATGTTAGTTGTGGAAGATCGCCTTTCTGCCCTCCACCTGGGGTGTTGCATCCACCTCCTGGGGTGCTGGAGGAGTCCCTGAGACAGTAGTGCCCACATGGTGGGCCCCGTTCCGTTTGCACCAAGCTCCAAAAGAGTGAGCTCACCACCTCCCAGGCCAGCTGGTTTATTCATTGGACAAAAGTAACATCCAGTTAATAAACTGGGGCGAGCAGAGCCCTCAGTAAGTTCTTAAGCAGGGAGGCTTGCTTTCCTAGTAACAGTCATGTGCCAGATGACAACATTTTGGTCAAGGACAGACCACGTATATATATGATTACCCCTTAGGATTACACACTGCTTCCTCTATTCTCTCCATGGGTCTTGGCACAAAGCATGTGAGAAAGCCATTCAATGACTTGAATTCACTCCTGTTAACAGTAGGTAACCACTATGCAGTAAGCCCTGAAAGGGAGGGAATCAGATCCCACATGCCTGTGGAAACTCCAGTGACAGGGCGCTCAGATGAACATCCCACACCACCAGGAGGTCGCTGTTGCACAACTACTGGGGAGTCATGGACCTACGTGAATGTTTTGTCCCCTGCATTTCTAACCAATACCCTCGAAGCATGTCCAGGAAGAATACCCGGGCCCTAATTATAATATAGGACATATTTAGGGAAATACAGGAAATATGTGGGAACTGGAGAGAAGCCACCCAAGACCTCCTGTTCATCTTGCCCTCTTTTTCCCATGTGAGCACTCAGGCTTCCTAACTATATGGGGACTGGTTAGTGCCCTTCCCATCTGAGTCCTTTCTGCAATCAAGCAATCGTTTCATCTAGAGAAGATAAAGAAAATATAACCGTGAATTCAGGGGAGACCTTGAGAAACGTGCCCATGTGCAGTGCTGTGTCTTGCCCTCGTCCATGTGAGTGGCATTCTGAACACATCAGGGAGCATTCCCCTGTCTTGTCTGAATTTCCAGTTAAGTCCTCCAGCCCCTGCTCTGCTGTAATCCTCAGGGTCGTGGTTGGTGTGATTCCAGGGAACTCAGGTCTCAGAAAGTGAGGTGATCCTGAATGTCCAAACCAGACTTCATATTCCAAAGGGAATTTAGTGCTCATGTTACCAGAAATCCTTCAGGACACAGAGCCAGGTAACTTTATTTCTCATTATTTAGGAATTTCTTGATTTTTATTATCAAATATCTACTATAGAAACACTGAACAATAACAACAACAACAAAAAGAACATTAGGGGGAAAAAAAATCACTGGAAAGTCAGCATAATATAGTGGTTAAAAACATGAACTCTGGAGCCAAACAATCTCAGTGCCACTCCTTACTAGCTGCGTCCTTAATTAAGTTTGTCAACATCTTTTCTCCATTTGTAAAACTGGGATGATAATAATGGCACCTACCTCATATAACTAAAGGGATTGAGCAAGTTGATAACTGAAAAGCATTTAAAACAAAGCCTAGCACATGGTAAGTGCTGAATGTTTGTAAAACTTTAAGATGTTTTTTAATTAACTGGATTAATTTATCCATGGGTCTTACCAATCCTTATCCATATACATTTTTTAGATGTTAGATATATATATACAACTGTGTCCTTTTTATTCCTTCAGGTTATGTATGCTAATTCAGTGTCCATAATTATAACTTATAGTGATTGCCTAAAACAATTAGAAACTAATGTCCAACAATGCAGTAATGAGTAAACTATGGACATTGACACATTGGGTT